>CM076575.1:1481018243-1481324776 GCA_034641835.2 Pinus albicaulis
CAACAAAAAATCATTTTCAAATCGAGTTAGGTAGAAACGAATATCTGTAGTGTGAATCTCCCAGTGGTGTCACCACATTTTTAGGCGGTTTTTTCATAAATACGTTCTTTGAGGAAATGATAGTCTCCCTAGTATCACAAGGATAGCTAGAAACAAACAAGACAAATGTAAACTACTTTCTCTAGATTATATATGATTTAGAATTTTCTATGATGAAGAAAGGACCTACCCGTGGTCCAATGCTAGTTGAATTCTTCTTTCTTGTCACTCCAAGAAATCACCTCTTAAGATCTGCAAACAAAGACATGGAAGAGAATCAAAAGCACCTGCAACATATACTAATTCTAAGATCACAAATCTATCTTAATGATCAAGGAATTTAAGAAATAAGTCACTCAAGTAAATACATAAACAACTTATTGAGAAAATAGGATCCAATTGTATTATCTTTAATTAAAAGAAGGAGTATTACATCTGTGTTTGCCTTGATGTAGTACAGGTTCGTCTAGGGTCCGAAACAAGCGTTTTCCTTTGGTCTGACAAGCCCTTCCACTCTTTGAACCAACCTAAATACAAGTGTGTAATCATTCTCGCATGGATGACAACTAGAAAAAAGAGTATGCTTCTTCAAAAATTCCCTTCTATATCGTAGTTACCAAGCGCAAAGCAAGTACTAAGTGTATACAAAATGTATAGAGAAGTTTTACATATATGGGCATCTACCCTTGAGACTGAACCAAAGCTTCAATTTATAGGAGAAGGAAAGTGGTTACAGCTCCAAAATGGAAGGGATAGAGTCCTCTTATCAAGGGATTAAGTTACAAAGAGCCAGGAATAAGTTTCTTTTATGAAGGGATGAACATTCATAAATGGAGGGAGTGAGGCTTCGACTGGATAATGCCTTCTAGAAGCTTCTAGATGGGAGAATATTTGACTAGTTGGGCTTCTAGAATTTACTTTCGCCTTCAATTTACCTTTTATAGGGGTTTGCACCTTTAATGAAGAAAACGTGCGGTTGGCTCCACAGTTTTTTGAGCAAAAGGGTGCGGTGCCACAGGTAAGGCTAAGGAAAAGTGCGGTACAAGTGTTTTTATGATTTTTACAAGATTTTCTCCAAATTCAGGACTTGGTTTAGGAACTTTAGGGTTGCAGACTTCTAAGGGAGCATTATATAGGTATTGATGAACCCATATAGATAGTAAACTTTCATGGTGAAAAAACAATGTGTAACATCCCCTCATTGGGATGGGTTCTTGTAAGTCCTCAACACTTCAGATCTAAAATCCCTCTCTCTTGATGGTGTAGAAAACCCAGACAAAAATGGAACTCAAAGGGAGCTCACAAGAAAAATGGTAGCAAAATATGACAATGATGGTGGATCAAAGTCAGACCAAAAGTATAGATCCAGAGTGATCTTTAGGCAAAAAAAGGTAGTGAATGAATGGAAAAACCCTTCTATTTATAACAAAATATTGAGTTAGTCTAGATATTGGTGCATAATTAAAATATTATTAACCAAATCAAGATCCAACTTTTATGGAATATTTTATTATATTTGTTGGAGGGAAAAAGACTTTGACTTTGGTCAAATCCCTTTATTTGTAAATAATAAATAAATAAATGATTTATCTATTATTTTAAGGATGTGTTTGAGTAATAATCAAATAAATAATGGTTTATTTAATTATTTATGGGTGATTTAGTCATATTTAACAAGGAATATTATTTAAATAAGATTTAAATAATTATTCCTAGAAAATAATAAGATAAATAGAGGTTTATCTAATTAATTTCTTTGTTTTGGGTTAAACATGATGAGGAATAATAATTAAATTATTGTTTAATTAATTATTCCATGAGGAAAATCAAACAAATATAGATTTGTTTAATATTTCCTTTTGGGGTTTCCTTTTTAGACCATAAACAACCTAATAAATGTGTTTTATTAAGTTATTTTACATAGTGAAAGCAATTTTACTTAGGGTAAAATTGGTCTTACATGGTGTACTTGGGTCCATCTAATGATAGTAGGTTAGATGACCAAAAAATCAGTATAACAATAATACAAGCGATAGTTATGTTCCCTTTAACCTTTGTCTCATGAAATTCCTAAAAAATGACATGCATGCGGCCTGTAATTAAGACTGAGTTATCTAGTGTCACTCCTTGTAGATTAAATCTATTTTAATTCACTGGACCTCTCACTAGCTCATCTCTTAGTTAGAACTAGTTAAACTGATTTTAACTCAATTAATTGAGTTAACTAATTCACACCTACACCCCACTGATGCACCAACTACAACTAGACCCCCAAAATATTATAATCTTCTACATGCCTCATCTTAGACCATCAACTCGAATTTATTGAGCTAACTCAGTCATCTTGAGTTATTTGACTGATACAAGTTGTTATGAGCTGAAATTACAATTTATTGTCCAATTTGTTTAAGGGAAAAATAATTTAGATGCTTCACATTCCATGACCAAAATTCTGGTGCATCAAAATTCCACATTCCTAGTGCATCAAGATTCCACACCATTTGTGGATGAATTTTTTGTCCTTTCTGGTTTCCAATTTCACTGTTTCTTGTTGCAAATTTCAACACTCCCTCTCAACAAGAAGAAAATTCAATCTATCTTGATCCGATACTTTTGGAATGTTCTGCATGCAACAATTCTCTAGTGTTGTTTGCACCTGCAACTCCTGAAACTGAATAGCCTCCGAACATATGAATCAAAATAATGCATCTGTAATCAGAGTCATCTGATTGCTGCTAGCTACTCCACCTGTCTACTGACTCTTAGAACAGATGTTGACATCTATATCCGTGCCCTCCGCCCTGTTTCCAACTCTGATCTGTGCTCCAATATCCAACATCTGTCACTTTGATTTTTGTGTTCCTAAAATCTGACTGCATAAATCTAACAGATCCTTCTTGATACTGCTATACTGTGGGCTCCTTGCAGCCATGTTTGATCCATGAGACACACCATCTCAATGTACCCTGCCCAAATTTCTTCTTGGGATTATATCTGCACATCGCCCCAACTCTCACTTGGAGGTATAGCTACATGTACTCCCTCTTCCCATCTGGCTCGAATTCCCCCCTAACAAAGGTCTATACTTGAGTGGACACCTCCACTCGGTCTCCTCTCTGCTTCTCCAATTGTGGCTACTCCAGAAACTTTTGAGACTACTTCTCAGGCTCCATGTTGAGAGATAATTTCTCCCTCTCAACCACCAAGTTAGTAACCACTACTTTTCTCCTCAAAGCTTTGCATGAATCCCCGAACTCGAGAGCATACATGTTCTTGAATCTTACACCAATATGTTTCACCCATCCCGTGGCTATGTGTTTAAGGAAAACCTTTCCTTTTATAAAAATCACATCATAACCATGGTCTTCCAATACCGCTATGGAGACAAGATTTTTCCTTAGTTCTGCAACATACAAAACATCTGTTAGTATGAGAGGGGAGCCAAACTCCCTCTGAAAGGTAACTGTACCTATGTCGGTCACGCTATACCTTCAATCATCTCCAAACTCTATGTTCTACTGGAGGTCCTTCTGCTCCAAGTCACTGAAGATATCTCTATTCCCCATCATATGGAATGAGGCACCGCTGTATAGATACCACATGCATCCCATTACAGTGCTGGCCATGCGTGCAATGAGAGTAAAATCAAGCTCGAACTATGAAGCCAACGCTTCACCTGCTGCAACCGCAGGATCTTTCTTGCTTTCCTTCTTCTGTGGAAAATTCACGGCATAGTGTCTGTGCTCGTGATAGTGAAAACACTTGATCCTTGAAAAGTCTCTCTTGCAATCTTCACCTTGGGAATTATTTCCCTTGGATTTCTTTCCTTTACTGACTATTGCACAATCTTCTTCTTTGTCGGTGTTGGATGCCCCATATCTAGTGCTCCGCATTATTTATTCTATTACCAAGTCAGACCACAAACACTCCCAGTCTGGTAACTTCTCCCTCCCATTCACAGAGTCCTGGTAACTATGCCAGCTCTTGGGAAGGCCTAGAAGTGCTAGGATCACCAAATCATCTTGGGATACTATCACACCAACACTTCCAATCTCATTTCGACATTCAGTGAACTTCGCCAAGTATGTTGGTACCGTCTCGACCTCCTCCATATTAATCTTTTTGAGCTTGTCCTTCAACGCAAAATTCCTGTGGTAATTGATATTTTGAAAGAGATCTGTCAAGGCCTTCCACATAGCATATGGAGTCACCTTCCCATGGAGACTTGAGACAATATTATCTCAAACTCCCTCTAACAAGATCCTTCTCGCCTTCACTACCTTATTCTGCCATGCATCAAGAATTTGGGCATCTACTGCTACATGATTGGGAATAGCAATATCTATGAATTCCTTCAACCCATTGTCCTAAAAAATTGCCTCCATCCTATCCTTCCACGCTATATAATTCGAATTTCTCTCAAGATAAAATAAGATTCTCAAGCCATTGAAATACATCTTGATCTGCTGCTGGATCCTGAAGAATAATTTTCAAATTTGAACCTGTTCAAGACAACTTAATTTCTTCTCTTCTATTGTGATTCTTGGTGCTCTGATACCATGTAGAACTATCACTCTAATACCATATATAAAATCTACCAAAAGGATTCAATCTGATCTTGTGATGTACTAAAACAATATACTGAATCCTTCTACAATATTTGTAGAATACAAAAATGATCGCTCAATGAAACACAAGTAAGGGAAAAAATTAAATCAACCACAAAAAAAAATATGTTCTTGGGGAAAGAAACTACTAAAAAACCCTCTATATATATTGTGTATTAAGTCAAGGAATCATGAAACAAAACAATGCTTAATCTCTCGTGATATTCTCTAGCACTCTGCCAACTTTCTCACACTAATATAGGCAAAATCGGTCGAGTTCTTAGCCAATTCTCAGCCTTCCTTCAGTCTGCCTTGCTCACACAATTCCTAGGGAATTATCTCGCTATTAAATAGGAAAAATATCCTTCCTCGAATGCGCAATCCATAATGGCATCCCAATGACTCTATAAATTCACATGTATAATTATCTAATTATACAACTGATAGTTATGTTACCTTTAAACTCTGTCTCAATTGGGTCTTCCTCATAACTGACATGCATGCAAATATTAATAGTGAATTATCAGTTATCTGATTGATCACTCATTGTGAATTAAATCTAATTTAATTCACCAGACCTCTCACTAGCTCATCTCTTAGTTAGAACTAGTTAAACTGATTTTAAATCAATTAATCGAGTTAACTAATTCACACCTACACCTCAATGATGCATCAAATGAAACTGGACCCCCAAAATATTAGAATACCTCTACGTGCCTCATCTTAGACCCTAAAATTGAATTTATTGAGCTAACTCAGTCATCTTGACTTAGTTAATTGATAAAAGTTGTTATGATGTGAAATTATAATTTATTGTCCAATTTATTTAAGGTAAAAATAAATTACATGCTTCACATTCCACGACCAAAACTATGGTGCATCAAAATTCCACATTCCTAGTGCATCAAGATTCCACGGCCTTTGTGGATGCATTTTTTTCCTCTCTGGTTGCTAATTTCACTGTTTCTTGTTGCAAATTTCAACACTCCCTCTCAATAATGAAGGAATTCAATCTATCCCGATTTGGTACCTTTGGAATGTTCTGCATGCAACACTTCTTTAGTGTTTTTTTCACCTACAACTCCTGAAACCGAATAGCCTTCGAAAAACTGAATCAATATAATTCATCTGTCATCAGAGTCTTATGACTGCTGCTAGATACTGCATCTGCCTACTGGACTCTCTGCGCTGCTTCTGACATCTGCATTTGTGCCCTATGCACTACTACCAACTCTGAACTGTGCTCCAGTATCCGACATCTGTCACTTTGATTTTTTTATTCATAACATCTGACTGCATCAATATAATTTATCTTTCTTGCTACTGTTATACTGTGGGCTCCTCGTAGCTAGGTTTGATCCATGAGACACACCATAGAAATGGACCCTTCCCAAATTTATTCTTGGGATTATATATGCATATTTCCCCACCTCTCACCTCGAGGTATAGCTGCATGTACTCCATTTTCCCATCTGGCTCAAAATTCCCCCCTACTGGAGGTCTCTGCATGAGTGGATGCCTCCAATTGGTCTCCTCTCTGCTTCTCCAATTGTGGCTGCTCCACAACCTTATGAGATTTCTTCTGAGGATGCATGTTGAGATATAATTTCTCCCTCTCAAACATCGAGTCACTAACCACTGATTTGCTCCTCAAAGCTTTGCATGCATCCTCGACCTCGAGATCATACATGTTCTTGAATCTTACAGTGATCTGTTTCACCCATCCCGTGGCTATGTGTTTAAGGAAAACCTTTCCTTTTATAAAAATCACATCATAACCATGGTCTTCCAATACCGCTATGGAGACAAGATTTTTCCTTAGTTCTGCAACATACAAAACATCTGTTAGTATGAGAGGGGAGCCAAACTCCCTCTGAAAGGTAACTGTACCTATGTCGGTCACGCTATACCTTCAATCATCTCCAAACTCTATGTTCTACTGGAGGTCCTTCTGCTCCAAGTCACTGAAGATATCTCTATTCCCCATCATATGGAATGAGGCACCGCTGTATAGATACCACATGCATCCCATTACAGTGCTGGCCATGCGTGCAATGAGAGTAAAATCAAGCTCGAACTATGAAGCCAACGCTTCACCTGCTGCAACCGCAGGATCTTTCTTGCTTAATTCTTCGTCAGGTCTGGTTTTTGAAGTGCTGTGCTCGTGTGATGAAAAAACGCGATCTTGGACAAATATTTCTTTCCCTCTTCACCTTGGGTATTCTTTCCTTAGTTATTTTATTTTTCCTACTAATGCACGATATTATTTTTCGGTGCTGAAAGTCTGTCTTTGGTGCTCACCCATTTCTTTATTAACCAGTCTAGAGTATAAACACTCCCACTCTAGTAACTTCTCCCTCCCATTCACAAAGTCCTGGTAACTATGCCAGATCTTGGAAAGGCCTAGAAGTGCTAGGCTCACCAAATAATCCTAGGCTACTATCAAACCAATACTTCCAAGCTCATCTCGACATTGAGTGAACTTCGTCAAGTATGTTTGCACCATCTTGCCCTCCTCCATCTTGATATTTCTGAGCTTGCCCTTCAACGCGAACTTCCCGTGGTCGCTGCTATTCTGAAATAGATATGTTAAGGACTTCCACATAACATATGTAGTTGCCTTCCCATGGAGACTCGAGATAATATGATCTCAAACTCCCTCTAATAGGATATTTCTCACATGTGCTACCTTCTTCCACCATGCAACAAGAAGTTGGGCATCTGCTGCTGCGGGCTTGGGAATATAAATATCTATGAATTCCTTCAACTCGTTGTCCTCCAACACTGCCTCTATCCTGTCCTTACAAGCTATATAATTTGAATTTCCCTCAAGATCAAATTCAAGTATCAATCTATTGAAATACATCTTGATCTCTTGCTAGATCCTGAAGAATAAATCTGCAAATTTAAACTTGTTCAAGACAAACTCAATTTATTCTCTTTGATTGTGATTCCTGGCGCTCTGATACCATGTAGAAATTTCACTCTGATACCATGTAGAAAATCTACCAACGATATTCAATCTGATATTGTGATGTACTAAAACAAGATACTGAATTCTTCTACAATATTTGCGGAATACAAAACATGATCGCTCAATCGCATACAAGTAAGAGAAAGAAGTAAATCAATTGCACAACACAATTTGTTCTTGGGGAAAGAAACTGCTCAAAACCCCTCTATCTATGTTGTGTTTTAAGTCAAGGAATCATGAAACAATACAATGCTTAATCTCTCATGAGATTCTCTAGCACTCTGCCAACTGTCTCACATTGATCTAGGCAAAATTGGTCTAGTACTTAGCAAATTATCATCCTTCCTTCATCCTGCCTTGCTCATGCAATTCCTAAGAAATTAGATCCCTATTAAATAGAAAATATATCCTTCCTTGATTGCACAATCCATCATGGCATCTCAATGACTATAAACTCACATGTACAATTATCTAATTACACAACTGATAGTTATGTTCCCTTTAACATCTGTCTCAACTGGGTCTTCCTCAGAACATACATGCATGTAACTATTAATAGCGAATTATCAGTTATCTGATTTATCACTCATTGTGAATTAAATCTAATTTAATTCACTGGACCTCTCACTATCTCATCTCTCAGTTAGAACTAGTTAAACTTATTTTAACTCAATTAATCGAGTTAACTAATTCACACCTACACCCTAGCGATGCATCAACTGCAACTAGACCCCCAAAATATTAGAATCCCTCTACATGCCTCATCTTAGACCCTCAACTCCAATTTATTGAGCTAACTCAGTCATCTTGACTTAGTTAACTGATACAAGTTGTTATGAGATGAAATTACAATTTATTGTCAAATTTATTTAAGGGAAAAATAAATTATATGCTTCACATTCCACGGCCAAAATAATGGTGCATCAAAATTCCATATTCTTGGTGCATCAATATTCCACGGCCTTTGTGGATGCATTTTTTTTCCTTCCAGGTTTCCAATTTCACTGTTTCTTTTTGCAAATTTCAAACATATAATCCCCAATTTTACTGGGGGCTAAAGAACATGTTCAAGTGGAATGGGCTTTGGATTTCTGTAGTTACTTGTTACCAGTGTCACATTTTGTGTTTAACATGACTTGAGACTTTTTTTTTTTAATGCACTCATTTTTTATTTACACAATGTGATCGATGCCAAAATCCATACTCTTATTCTTGCAGAAGTAGAAAACAAATAATGTATGGAGCTTTTCTTTCTTTGCATGTGTAATTTTCTACATTAATTTTTAAGGTCAGAATCTTTTCTTTCTTTGCATGTGTAATATTGAGGAGTTTCAGTCATCAAAATGTACAGGTCAATAAAAATATTAGTTAAAATCCTTTTAGAACTATTCAGTTGAGAAAAACCCCTTTAAATTTTCTTAGAAGAATCCTTTGGAAGTGACTAGAAAACGAAACTGTGGCCTTCAAATTGATAAAGGATTATTTTTATGATTCTCTCAATGAGACACTGTGAAAAATATTGTGCCAATAGAAAGAAAAACATCACAATGTGGAAGGGAATATTGATTAACATATGCAAAAACAATCACTACAATATTGAAAATTATTATTGGTAAAATTTGGGTGTGCTTTAAGTTGCTACTGAAAACTACTCATTTTGTTTCCACGATAGTGCTCTTTATGTGTCTTAAATTTATGCATATGGATTTCCAAACCTATTGTAGGCATAAATTATACTTAAACATAGATGATTGAAACTTAGATGTATTCCTCAAAGGTCAAGTGTAGTAAAGTTCATTTTTCCACTACTACTTCGCTTTTCCCTAATTCCCTTTTTTATGAATTCATGGATTAGAGTCTATGAATATAAACAAATACTTATTATACCTCATATGTTTGAGGAGATAGTGTCATGAAGAATTAAGTTTTCTGAAGGTTTGTTTAAAGTAATATGTAATTTAAAAAGATTCAACTAGTTATAATTTTTTTTTGGCTTAAATTAAGGATAAAATTTCTAACACAAATTTAACCCTCTATCCTCCAATATCATAAATCTATATGTTATCATTATTGTCTGGCTTGTAAAAATGTAGGACTAGCCTTTACATTGGTTAGTGAAAACATAAAAAACATCAAAACTAGAGTATTAGATCTGTGCTATCTTGGTTAGAATCTTATATCAAATGTTAACATGCTATACATCAAATACTCAAATCCAACTACTTGGAATAAAATTTATAAGTTGGGTATCCACATTAGGTCATTGCTAAATGTTCAGATGGCTAGGTTGGAAATCATATGCAGATTTCAAGAAGTCCATCCCTGACCACAAATAAGGTTGGCTATGTTGATTTGATAGATCTAGTGCGAAACATGCCCCCAAAGTTACATTGCATCTCTCAAAGCATAAATACTAACATGTACAACAATCCTCGTGCATGTAAAAACTTGTAACTACAATTATAAAGTTAGTTCGATTCTCATAAAATTAATTGTTACACTTAGAGGCTTATTTGTACTCAACAAAATCATTATATTCCACTGTTATAAGTAATTCTGGTGTTCATCAAGTGGCACTATGCACCCCTTTTGAAACTCAACTTTATTCCTTACAAGTTGACAAGCTTGTAATGGATTTGATGTCATTTTGCATTTATCAAATTACACCAGAAATATAATTAAAGAAATATTTTGAATCACTAACATTTATTTGCATTGCACAATACCATATATTCTAATCTAAAATACAAAATTGGTTCTTGAAACTTGGAAATAATGCTTACTGTAGAAAATAGTTAAAATTGGTTTTTTGAGCTATTGGGTTGTTGAGATATTCTCTCAACAACCAATCTCTCAGTTTAGAAATTTCTATATCTGATACACAGTATACACACTTAATGTAATTGTGTGATTAAGATGTAACGAAAAAAATAATTGTGTGCTCACAAATATTTGATTTCTTTCTTGGTATCAGAGCTGGTAACTCTGGGTTAACTCCTTACTAGAGGCCAGGGAAAATGTGAGAGGAATTGATTTTCTGCTGCCACATCTAATCAGAAAAGGGCGTGCGAAGATTTTGTTTTTTCGAAGAATCATTAATGGTGGGTTGTTTGTGATATTTGGTTCATTTTATGAATGATTGTTAACATTTAGGACCAGGCCATAATTACGACTGTTGTGTGGAATTTTTTAGATCTCTCCTGGTGCTCTTTAACAACGTTAAATATGCAGTTTTCAAGGTAGAGCCATTCATCCATAGGAAACAACAAGCACTGATTAAATCAATCCAGTAAGATTTGAAATCACATACTATTTAGTGCTACGTATCCCCATCTTCAAAAAATCAGATAATGGAGATTAGCTCAGAGATATTTATTAGTACATTGTGAAAATTTGTATAAAGGGATCAATCTCACTGTCTAACCATTCAGGAGGCATAACCCACAAAGAAATTTCCAGCATATGTTTTCAATGGACGATATTCAAAACCTGAGCATTCAATGGAGCATTGAAAGCCTAAATTTATTTCGATCACACTACCTATAGGGTTAAGGCATCCGCATCTACCAGTCCAACGAAGTAGGCAAGGACGATAAGGTCAGCTTGGAGGTCTCAGAGCCAACTACCATATCTGTCATAAGATTTGAGTCGTAAGATCGTGAAGCTACATGCATCTTCTATATCACGAACTCATTAAAATCAAAGCTACGTGATAATACTTCCATTCAAATTTATCTTCAAGTGGAATATAGATACAAACAATATTATTTGCACAAATGAATATGATTATTTTAATTTCACATCACCAACAAAAACAAATCAAGTAGTCGTGGGTGGATCCTGCTCCACAACAAGCAGATTTAGAGTGTAAAGTTAGGAGAAAAGGAAGACTTCACAATCATCTGTATCAAAACTATGTTTTTTTTTTTTTTTTTTTGTTGGGAGAAAGCCAGTTTACCAGGTGATAATCCAATTACATAGTGGTTGCTTATGTTAAATATGGAGAAAATAGTTGTTGAAAATTTTAATGGGTCAAACTTCTATACCTAGAAGGTGAAAGTCCAAATAAATTTGATGCATAAAAATATATGGAGCTTAGTAAAATGATTAGATCCAACACCCCAAGATCCAAAACAATTAGCTGAGTGGAAGAAAAGGGAAGATATATCTAAGTCTATTATAGGACTATCTTTTTCAGATTCACAACTTCACCTTAAAGACTTAGGAAATTTCTCTTCACAAATATGGGAACACTTAAGAAATATATTTGGTTAAAGGTCGTGAATGCAAAATTTTCTTTGAAATTGCAGTTAATCAAACTCAAAATGCACAATGGGGTATCATTGTGTACACACATAAATGATCTAAAATCACTCATAAGGCAATTGGAGGAAATTGAGGCAAAAATTGAAGAAAAAGATGCTAGGGCTATTTTGATAAATAGCTTACCTTCAAATTATGATAATGCTATTTTCACCTTAGGTCAGTTTTCCTCTCAATCATTAGATGAAATGATTGCAACACTCTTAGCAGAAGAGAAGAGGATGAAATAAGGTAACACAGAGGACAACTCACATGATGAGATGTGACTATTCTCAAAGGGCAGATTCAATAAAAACAAGAACTCAGTAGAATTTTTTTACTGTAAAAAACATGGTCACACAACCCTCAATTGTAAAAATCATTCCAGAGATCTCTTAATGGAAAATTAAAGGAATCAACCAACATAACTGCCATTGAATACTTGCCAGATGTCAACCTAGAGGACTTCGCAGATTGTGACAACGATAATGAATTTAATACAGAGTCTCTCATGCTTTTCTAAAATAAATATCAATTGTAGTATTAGTTAGATGTTATCAATTGTAGTAATTGACTGTTGGATAAACTCTGTACTTAGACAGGTTACCTATATAACTAGGATTGTGTATTTCGGTGCATACTACTAGGATGGAAACTTGTCCATAGAGATATTCAATATCTGGGCTATTCTTTGGGCTAGTCAAGAAATGTCAATTCTGCAAATTTCATCAACGATGGTCAGAGGTGGGTAAGTTTCAAATGGAGATAAGGTGGTAGCTCATGTGGTGGTGAAAAAAAGAGCAGTGTCTGCAAGATCTCAGAGTGAATGTAATTGCCGAGGAAGACCGTATTAGGCTAATGTGACTTATATGTAATTTGTTGCTTATGTAATAATGTAAGCGTTAAGGGGGGAACTTGGAAATAATTCTTACTTTAGAAAATAATTATAATTGGTTTTTTGAGCTGTTGGGTTGTTGAGATATCCTCTCAACAACCAATCTCTTAGTTTATAAATTGTTAGATTCGATAAGAACTATATATGATTAATGTAATTTTGTGATTAATATGTAATAGAAAAAAATAATTGTGTGTGCGCACATCTCTGATTTATTTCTTTGAATATAAGAAAGATATTACAACTTTTCCAAAAATAATTTGTCCATTCTTAAAAAACTTTATAGCTTTTCTTGCATATGTATAAATTTCTGGTGTATGTACTTTTTTTGACTTTTTCAAATTTCTACTATTTTTTATTATTATTGAAAAATATATGAAAATGAAAATCCCAACCCTCTTTCTTACCTTGCGGTGCAACTTCGTGGTACATGGCATTGGAACTTAGTAATGAATAATAACAAAGTTTGTGATAAATGACATTGACACATAGTAAATAAATAATAACAGAGACTAGTGTTTCAGTAAGATCATGGTACATGGACATGGTAGTTGAGGTAGGTTGCAAGGTGTTAATGTGGAAATGTAACAACTACAAAAAATGTTAACACATACCCTCAGAAACAATGGCTTCCATTTGAAGCCTCCATTTGAAATTTCAATCCTACTACCCAAAAGCAACACTAATAGATATTTAATGGTAAGTGTAGATTCATACAAGCTATGCACCAATCTTTTGTACCATTTATTGAGTGGAACCAGAAATTGATTTTTTTTTTCCTATAAATTTAACATATATACTAATGTGACTACAAAATATACCAAGGTAAAACCAATGTTCAACCAAAAAAAATTTAAAGAGAAAAGAAAGTAGATATCAAAGTTTAGAGCGATTCTAAGGAAAACTATGTGAAATTATTTTGTTTCTTAGTCTTGTTTTCCCGACTAATTAAAGGAGATTAAATCATTAATATGGATATTTTTAATTACAAAAAGTTCATTTATATTATGGATATGCTTAATTTCAATTTCTATAATATATTTGATTGGTTTCTTGCAAGCCTTATTTGAAAAGTTCACGAACTCTGTTGTAATAGCCTTGGTAAAAATACATGTAAAAATATATATATAAGAACATGGTCTATGGGACACGCATTCCAAGCTGAATGGTGGGAAAAAACATCCTAGTGGGTGTTCATTCGGTTTATTATGGATAAGGAAATTGGCAAAGGTAAAGGCATGAGGCATTAATTGGCATTTTATTTATGAAAATAAAGGAAAATAGGAGAAAAAGAAGGTGAAAGGTCACATATTGCATGTGAGGAGGAAAATGAAGGAAAATAATGGAAAATAATGGAAAATGAAGAAAATAGAGGCCTCATTAATAAAAGGCTTCTAAGGATTAGTGGGCAAGGCTTGGTCAGTTCAGATTTGGAGCTCTCATTATTCTCTCTCTCTCTCATAACCTTGAGCACTTAGAGTATTCTTGGAGCACTCTTGGAGAGTGTGGCATATTTGGAGATTTCGATCAAGAAATCAAAGGAAGAGCAGGAAAGCACAGAGGACATCGGGATCAACATTTACAATAGGTTCTAAGTGCAGGTACCGAGTTTCATGTATGATTTCATCACTATTTTTGGCATGCATGGTATTGCATGTGGTTTCTTAATTATTATTTGTCATGGGCATGGAGCATGGCCGAGATTGATAGTGGATTTTCCTAGCCTTGCCATTTCCTGGATAGCCATGCTGATTGTGGGTTTATTTCCATTGATTTTTTTCTTGTTAGTTCTCATGGTTCCTTTGGCTATTGGGTTGAGTTATTAGTTCTTGGAGCCTTGGTTGGATAAATGATATGGATCCCAAAGGACAACCGTTGGGTTGAGTTAATAGTCCTGGAGCCTTGGTTAGAGAAACGATCTGGAGCCCTAGGTGGGTTGAGTTACTAGTCCTGAAGCCTTGGTTGGAAAAACGCTCTAGATCCTGGTAACAACTGGGGTTGAGTTATTAGTCCTGGAGCCTTGGCTGGAACAAACACTCTGGAGCCCTGGAGCAGCTTGGATGGAGACCAATCCATGATGGTTAGTGATTTCAGACCATGAGGTGGAATCACTAGTTTGGGTTTGAGACAATTTGGTCTCTGGAGCCCTGGTTTGGTGTTGATTGATATGTTTGATAAAGTCCCACATTCATGCTTGGAATATGGCATGGGGGTGACTAGCTGAAGTGAGATTTGGCTCAGCCATGTCTGTGGTCGGGTGGAACGTGGAAGTCCCATTATGGGTTGGTTTTTACATTCATTAATGAAAGCTTCAATACCTTGGTATTTGATGTGTATATGCAATGGTTTATATATGGATTCTATTGCTGATGTATCCATCGTATTTTTGTTGGTATTATGATGGTTACGAGCATGTATTGTGACAATGATGAGGTATGTCTCTCTCCATGTTTTTACTTGTAAATGAATATATAATGTATATATGGTTAAGTTGATTAAATGATAACTTATACTGTAGGGGAACAATTCTTATTATCCATTATCAGATAAGAAAGAGACCCCTTTGTTTAAATCGACTGTTTATACCTGTATATGCTATGTTTGTGACATGTTTGAAGAAATTCCAATCATGGCTGGGTGGAGTAGGATGAGTTCCGGTTGATGTGATTGCTTAAATATGCTTTTTTTAATGTAATTTACCCTCTCTTGAAGTTACAAGAATTTTTGGGCAGTGACTCGGGCTCAGGGGCCAAAAATGTGGCACAGATCCCAGAGCTATGGGCAGAAAATTCACTGTTTGGGCCTTAACCGCTACCTTGACAAGGATAGCCCATGAATATAGGGTATATAGCTGCTCCCTTTCCCTTACAAGCCCACGTCTAAGCCTCAAAGGGGCTAACAATCAGTTCCCGCTCATGAAACAGGGCCGTGGAAGGTTGGGTTACCTCCCAGGGATGTTAGTGATGCCGTGTAAGGTGTGGTTTTGGTGTTTCCACCAGTTCCACTTCCTTAAGGTCATATAGGAGGTTGAATCTCATATTAATAGCCTCTCATCACATGTTTACCCTGGTTGGTCAGTTACTTTGGTAGATGTGGGAAGAGGGTGTTACATCCGTTTGTTAGATTAATGAAAACCTAAAAAAGAGAAAAATCCCACCCATGAGTAGTTTCTAAACATCGTCAATGATGACATTACATTTTTGGAAAAATGCAAGAATACCATATGTTTAATGTGTTATAAAATCTTAGATATGCTTCTCAAATCCACTAGCTAGAGAAGATTCTTGACTTCATTTAGTATTATATGCCTCTCCAATTAATTCTTGATGTTATGATTATGATAAAAAAGATGAAGAGCCTTAACCAAATATGTAAATTTGGGTTAGTGGATGAGATAAAGGTAAATGAAATAGTCATCCCTGAGCTCACTAATCGCCACTGTTAATCCTTATTGTTTGAGCAGCCAAACCTTGCATATTTCAATCATGCTTAGTAGGGATTAAGCTACAATGCAACACTTATTCATAGATGTGTGTGTAATTGAGATTTTAGAATAATATTTAAAATAAAATTATATTTATTTATTTACCAAATTTTTACATCTAAACAAGGGGAATAGTTGCGATGCAACATAGTCCCTGCCTCTACCGCTAATTAATTGATCAAGGGAGCATCTGTTGTGCATATCATTGTTAGAGTGGGGTCCAAATTTCATATTGCAATTGCAATATGTTGTTATACGAAAACCACTTTCACAATATATATGTTATTAAATCCTTATTCGAGAGTGATTTTCGCATTTGCAATATGTCGTTATTTCCGCCTCTATGTCTTTATTCCGTTTACGCATAACTTATTCCATACAATTAAAATGAAACTATTTTTTGCTAAAAGATAACAATGCGAAACATCTGGACTTGTCTGCACAATGAGTCATAATTTTTATTTACCTTACAAATCAAGCTATTAGCTAAGAAACTGGAAAATGCGAACCAAAAATTGCCAAAGGTGAATTGTTCGTGTGAGACTCACATTTATTTTTTATTTTTTCTACATTTTCTATATGTCATTGTTATCGTCTTCTAATACACACAACCATCTTCGCAGAACTTCATTCGCACAACTACTCCCACACTCAATAACGCCCTTGGATTATTCATTGACATTCAAAACTCCGCACACGATACCTCTGAACAACTACCTTCGTAAAACCACCTTCGTACACCTAATTTCGTAGTTACAAAAAATGTTCCTAAATAATAATTTAAAAATAGAAAGCCTTCTGCACATTCGTTACACAATTTATTTAGTGCCTCTGTCTATGCAAAAGACCCCGGTTCTCCCACATATGATCTTCCTCACTATGCAAAGGACCCCAACTCTCCCGCACATAATAATATTAATTTAACATTTGTTCAACCCCCCTGAGCCTATGCAAACAAGCTGCAATGACATCAATTATTGCATCATTGAACAAAGCAGTAACAAAACAACCACATCATTGAGAAGAGCACTAACATAATAGTGACAATGTCAAGCGCTCTCACCAATGCAATGGCCATTTACAAATTTCACAACACTTTTTCTTCACAAGGAGTGAAAACACAGTTTTTTAGCACCCCTATTTATGAAATATATCTCGGTTCTCTCGTACATACTCCGTCCTACACACATTTAATCGATTTTCTATATGTCGTTATTACCGTTTCCGCAGATGCACAACCATATCCACACAGTTACACCCACATACAATAACTCCCTTTGACCAGTCATTGACATGCGAAACTCTGCATAAGATACCTCTGAGCAACTACCTTCACACAACCATCTTCGTAAAACTACTTTTGTATTTCCAAAAAATGTTCCTAAATAAAATTTAAAAAAGACAATCCCTTTTACCACACAACACTTTTTATTCACAGGGATTGAAATACAAATTTTTAGCACCTTTGTTAATGCAAAAGACCTCGGTTCTCTCGCACACACTCCGTTGTCCGCAAAAATTTTATTTTTTGTAGCATCGTATGTGTTCTAGCCACGAAACTTGGCGGAGAGGCTATAATACACGATATCTCCAAGACCCAAAAATCATTTCTAGAAATTCCACCTAGAAATGACTTAATTAAATTATTAGCCGATTTTTAAATATTTCCTAAGTCTAAACTTAGGGAATATGGTTAATTAATCAGAATTAATTAAGTCAATGTGAGAATAGTCTAGAAACTCACACGAATAGACTTAAATATGATCCTAGCCCTTGATTAAGATTTAATCTTGGATGTTGGAGTCCTAAAAGGGGATTATAAGAAGAAGTTGATGGGAACTTGGAGAATACACTTAAGTTATTTGATTTAATTGGTAGATCAATTTCGAGAGAGCAGTAACAGTTTCCAGAAAGCCAAATATTGAAGTAGAGACAATGAGGGGTAGGGACAATGAGGATGGAGAACTATTTCCAGATCTAGCGAGTGGATTTCTAGAGAGGCAGAAGAAACAAAGTGAGGGTGACACAGGTGTTGTGCAAAATCCTCTAAGAGGCAATTTGATTTTGCTGGAGAGAAGTTGAGTTTCAGTTCCAGAGGCTAGGGAAGGGTTCCATAGGGTCAGGGAGAAAATTTTGTAGCCAATGGTAGACAAGAAGGCTTAGGATCAATTGTTTCAACTATGCATGGGTAGTGACTGCGCTAGGGTGACACAGGCTTGCATAAAGGAAGTTTGGACGACTCACTTAGAGCTGTAGTCAAAGCCCGAATTTTCTAGTGGGGTGAAGAAAATTCCTCACTAAATTTTTTCCAGTATTTTTTTTTCAGTAGGATTGCCAGATTTCGATATCTAGGTTGTACTCAAAATTTCTCATTGCTGCATAATAATAAAAACTCTCAGCTATTGCACTGGTTTTCCCAAGTTGGGTTTTTCCGGGGACATTTGTCCAAAAAAATAAAGGTGTCATTTTTATGTGTTTCAGAATTACTGTGGCATATAGGTTCACTAGCATTGCTTTCTTACAATTTTATTTTTGAAGGTTGCGATTGTGATTTATTTGATATTTTCCATAACGGATAAATTGTTCCGTTAATTCACTGATGAAAAATAAATTCGATTCTTTACAGTGATTTTAATTTTGAAATTCATGGTATTAAGCGAGAATGGCTGATTTCAGAAGCTTAAAGCGGAAGAGTAGAATTTCCACTTGCTCAGAGGAAGAGGCGGAAAGGCCCGAGTAATAGAAGATAAATCACGGTTCATTGATAAGGCGGAGCAAATTTCTGGGGCATAAATTCGGTTTTCACTTATAGGGTTGTAGAAAATTCATGTTTCCCAGAATAAAAATTTCAGCAGTCAAAGGGAGCAATAACAACTCATATTTTCACTAAGTAGATTTCTTGGTTGGACTAAGAGGGTTTTGTAGCAGTTTGCAGCAGCAGAATCCACATCATATGGAAGAGAAAGGCACACATAGAAGAGGAAATTTTCTCTCAGGGGACTTCGAGTTTCAAAAGTTTGATTTTTCCAAAAAGATTGGCAGTAGTTGTGAGTAGATCTTCTCACTCCAGAAGGGAGTGTGAATAACAGTAGAAGTAGCCAAGTAGAGGGAAAGAGGGATATTTTTGACTAGATCAGAGATGACCACAACTAGGCTTAGAGATCAAGATAGGTTAGAGGGAGGCTCCAATTATGTCATATGGAAGGCTAGGATGTCATTCCTTCTAGATGGACATGGCCTAAAGCTCTACATAGATAATGTTGTGGCAGTTCTTTAGGATGCATATTAACTAAAATAATACACGAAATAAATGGCCAAGGCGAAGCGGTTGATCTTAGATGGAGTCTGGGACCATATAGTCTCACACATAGCTGGCAAGGATACCGGAAAATAAATGTGGGATGCTCTCTACATGCCATATTAGGGTACTTTTGAGAAGTGGAAGATGTTCCTGGAAGAAAAGTTGAAATGCACCAGGATGCAAAAGGGGGAAGGCATAGATCAATTCCTCACCAGGATTTAAGAAGTCCGAAATTAACTTGCAGCTGTTGGGGCAACACCTCAATCATCAAAGCTAGTAAAATTGGAACTAAACAATGTCTTAGAGGATTGGAAATTATTCATCCAAATAATATTGGGCAGAGACAAGCTACTAGAGTGGGACAAGTTGTGGTCTAACTTGCAGCAGGAGTAGTTGAGGTGAGCTATACTAAAGAGCTCCATCAATGGAAACAAAAGTAGTGGATCGAAGGGGGTGAAGGAGGAGGAAAATGTGGCCCTCGCATCAAAGGGTCCAATCAGGGGAAATGGGATCAGAGAAAGAAGAATAAGGACTTGTCAAAGGTCAAGTGATTCAGATGTGGTGAGATTGGTCACTACAACACGTAGTGTCCTCTCAGAAAGAAGGACAAGTAGGAGAAGAAGGACCAACAAGTAACATTAGCTGAGATCAAAAAGATGTCCTCTAGGTTGAGGAAGACTTCACAATGTTGGCAACCATATATACAAGAGTGAGATGGGGTGACTTGAGAGTTTTTGCCCCATAGTGCTACTGATATGGGCAGGGTCCATTGAGGAGTCCACCTATTGGATCATTACCTGGCTACAAGGGCCCATATTATTCATTAGAAGGATGGATAAGTGTTAGGAGATGCATTTAGATTCCATAATGACAACTGTATACTAGTTGCAGTCATATTCCAAAGAGCACAGTGCGGAGTCATCAACAACATAGATTTTTCAGAGACAGTGTAGAGGCTAGTAGCCATGAGAGTATCAGGTGACAGATGCATCATAATAAACAAAACTGATTCAATATTTTAGATGCTTCTCAATTGTGGTAGTCGTAGTTGCAACAACAATAGATGAGAGGGAGTTGTAGTGCAAATGCAAAGTTGGCAGCAATACAAAAAGGTCAGCAACATCACAAATGCAACATAAGAGTTGTGCAATGGTTTGTGAGAAAAAATATCCAAACATTAGCAGCATGACAAGAGATGATATAGAGATAGAGTGTTGTGGTAGGGTGTGCAATAATAGAACACAATCCTCGCTAAGAGGGAGTGTTATTTTTTCTAGCATCAGATGCGTTATAGCCACAAAAATTGGTGGAGAGGCTAGAATACATGAGATCTCCAAGACCCATAAATAGTTTTTGGAAATTCCATCAAGAAATGACTTAATTATATTATTAGTCGATTTTTAAATATTTCATAAGTCTAAACTTAGGGAATATGGTTAATTCATTAGAATTAATTAATTCAAGGTGATAATAGTCTAAAACCTCATACATATCGACTTCAAGATGATACTAGCCCTTGATTAAGATTTAATCTTGGCCTTTTGAGTCCCTACAAATGATTATAAGAAGAATTCAATGGACACTTGGAGAATACACTTCAACAATTTGAGTTCCTTGGCAGTTCGATTTCCAAAGAGCAGCAAAAATTGCCGGAAATCCAAAGATCAAAGTAGATACAATGAGGGGCAGGGATAGTGAGGTTGGAGGAATATTTCCAGATTGAACAAGTGCATTTGTAGAGAGGCAAAAGAACCATAGTGAGGCTGATGCAAGGGCTATGAAAAAGCCTTTAAGAGGTAGTTCAATTTTGTTGTAGAGAAGCTAAGTTTCAGTTCTAGAGGCTAGAAAAGGGTTCTAGAGGGCCAAAGAGACAATTTATTAGCCAGTGGAAGACATGAAAACTACATGATCAATTGTTAGGCTGTGCATGGGTAGTGATTGCGCTAGGGTGACGCAGGCCTGCACAAAGGAAATTTGGATGACTCAAATGGAGCTGTAGTGAGAGCTAGAATTTTCTTGTGTGGTGAGGAAAAAGCCTCACTAGATTTTTGCCAATATTTTTCTCTGTAGGATTGCAAGATTTGAGTGTCCATATTTTACTCATATTTCTTCACTGCTACATAATAATAAAAACCCTCAGTTGCTACACCAGTTTTCCCAAGTTCGGTTTTTCCGCGGACATTTATTTAAAAATAACAACGTTATTTTGATGTGTGTGTGCTAGATTTTATTAGTTTCCAGTGCTATTTTATTCCACATTTTTATTTGTGAAGGTTGCAGTGTGATTTATTTGATATTTTACATAGCAGATAAATTGTTAGATTAATTAATAATTAGAAAAATAAATTCCAGTTGCGGTAGTAGGATTTCAGTTTTGAAAATTTCACAAGAACTAGTTGTTTTGTCGTTTAATCTCTCAATTAAAAGCAATATTAGAATGAATTACAATTAAAAGACTCCATTGCATTTCTCTCATTCTGCAAAAATTCCGCACATGCATTTTCCGCACATGACAACCATCTCCACACAACTACTTCCGTGGTCACAATAAACATTCCTAAATAGTAATTAAAAAGTCCATTGTGTCAAAGAATCTTTCTAGCTTTCATTATGTGGTTGTCCTTTTTTGTACCGCTATTTAATTGGTTCTCTTTGCATAAATCTTTTCGCAGAGTGAAAGTGATTCTGAAAAATGAGCCATCATCTATATTTACCTTACAAAACAAGTTCATTAGCGAAGAAACTGGAAAATGGGAACTGAAAATTGGCAAAGGTGAATCATTCATGTGAGATTCACATTTCATTTTTATTTGTTTGCATTTTATATATGTCCTTATTACCCTCTTCGCACAAACAAAACCATCTCTGCACAACTCGTTCGCACAACTATTGTTGCACTCAATAATGCCCTTTGATCAATCATTGGCATTTGAAACTTCGCACATGATACTGTCAAGTAGCTATCTTCAAAAAACCACCTTTGTACAACTACTTTCGTACTTCTGAAAAATTGAAAAAACAATTTTTTAGCACGCTCGTTTATGCAAATGGCCTCGGTTATTCTGCACACACTCCGTCCTCTGCACTCTTACTCATTCACACAACTAGTATTTTTTACTTTTTAGCTCTCAAAATTTTATTATATGCATTTCCGCATTTAACCATCCAAACTAAAATCAATATCAGAAAAAATTACAATTAAAAGACTCCTTTGCACTTCTCTGATTCTGCACATGCATTTTCCACACACGAACAACCATATATGCATAGATATCTCAATACAAATACTTCCATGGCCGCAAAAAATGTTCCTAGATAATAATAAAAAGTTCCATTGTGTCAAAGAAGTTTTCCAACTTTTATTGTGAAGATATCCACACTTTCAGTAATTGCTAAAATTATTGCTCATATTTTAGTTATAATTATTGCTATTTAAGTGATTGCCTACATTTCTATGTGAGACCATGCCTATTCCACACAATGAAGTATGTAGAGCTTCCTCCACACACACTATATTTGGACACTTTTTGTGTGCACATACTCTGGGTTAGTCTTCACCATAGTGAGTAGCTATTTTAGTAAACAGTTGATGTATATAAAATTATTGATAATATTTTAATTATAAATTATACTTATTCTTGTATTTTAAAATATTTGTTTGTAATATTATTGCTAATACGTTAGTTATAGATAATGCATATCAGTAGTCAATTTAGTAAAATTTGTGTACAAAACGACGTCTTTCAAGTTTCCACTGTGTGGATAATGACATTTTTTATGCACATATGATTGATAATATTTTAATTGTATTTTTTACTATATTTCAAATTAGGCATGTGTGAAAAATTGCGGAGGAAGTCCACTATTAATTGATTCTCTTTTCATCAAGCTTTTTGCAGATTTGAAGCTATCCTCAGACTCAATAACACTTGTCGGTCAAACTACGTTTTCATTAAAGTCTTCTTACTATGCTTATATTATTGATAATATATTAATTGTAAATAATACATGTGTTCATATTTTCGAATATGTTTCAAATTAGGTATATGTGAACAAGTGTGGAGGAACTCTGTTGTGCGAAGGAAGATTTCAATGTGTGGATTGACATGCTTAGAACTAAAGGATTTTATTGCTAATATTTTAGTATTAAATAAAGCATATTTTCTCAATAACATTGTCTATGATTCGATTATTATTTATTTGATTATATATATTTTCCATTAAAAATACATACTTTATGCTTATATTATTAATAATATTTTAATCAAACAATGCATATGTTCGTATTTCTGAATATGTTTAAGATAAGGCATATGTGTAGAAGTGTGGAGGAAGATTTAAATGTACATATTGACACACTTGGAACTAAAGGATTTTATTACTAATATTTTAGTATTAAACAACACATACTTGTTGTTCGCAATAAGACCGAAGCAAGTGCTAGACTTATACGATATTGTTGCTAATATTTTAGCGATAAATAATTAAGTGGGGTCTGCATTTCGTCCAGATTTCTGTGTCATCCCACGCTTTTTCCACACATATTCCTCCGCACACACTTTAATTGAACATGTATACGAAGTTATTGCTAATATATAGTTGTAAACGGTTATTATTTTCAAATATTTCGAATATCTGTTTGTTTAGGCTGTTTTATAGAAGTGCTCTTTGTGTAGATTTATGCACTTTGGATAACCTCCACACATGCACAACTATCTCCACACAACTTCATCCACACAAATACTTCCGCACTCAATAATGCCCCCATTCATTGACATTTAAAACTAATATTTATTAACAACTATATGTTGTGAAATACGTCCCTAAATAATAATTAAAAAAGAGATTTGTATATTTAGTATCTTAGTAAACTTTGCACAAAACTTTCGCATAACATTCACACACGCACAACAACCTCCGCACAACTTCATCCACACAAGTACTTTCGTATTCTCTTTCCTTTTTATTTTAGTTATAAGTAAAACGTTCATTGTGCACCATATTTGTTGGAAAGTTCATTTTTCGTATCATTGAATAGATTTTCATTCAACACTCAAATGATTTAATCAAATCTTAACTCAGATGGATTCCAATTAGTAATAATGTTAATTTTTATTATAATAAATAACACAGTATGAGATATAAAACAAAGTTTTAAAGCATGTGTTTGAAGATAAATAATAAAAGTTATTATAAAATCAATATAGTCAAGTAGTTTTGAATGCGAAATAGTTCTTGAATTTCAATTTGTAAATAACGACTAGTTCACAACATGTTTAGATTCAAGACATAGACATTAAAATTTTTTTTTCTCAACAAGATAAAAAATAATTTAATTTAATTTATATCTACGATTTTTTGCATTTATAGTTTTTTAAGTACGCTATTCCTTGTGTAGAGCTTTCAATGTACAGAACAAACTTGTTGTGCAAAATGAAACTTTTTGTTGTAACCTTTACACAATGAGAGCTTTGTACAAGGAACTAAATAACATAAAATTAGTAAGAAAAGCTCAATATGGAGAGTTATTTCGTTATAGGTAGAAATGATGAGTCATAAAAATAAGTAATCAATTATTCTACGGAATGAAACCTATGCAGGAATGAATACACTATGCCAATATTCTATTATTAAGAGATATATGTGTAAGATAGTAAACCATTTTCAATTTTTCAATTTCATTTAAAGAAAGAATACACTATTTTTTTTACAAGAATGGGTATGGTTTTAATATTAAAATTCAAAATCGCTGGATTCTTGTCCAACAACAAAGTATTACAAGTCTATCAGTTCTAGAGCTTATTACCAAAATGATGCCCATAGTTTCAGCATAATTGCGTTTACTAGTAACACCGAGAGTTCTAAACTTCCTAGATACACTATAGAATTTATGGAATACTACTAAAATTGAAATTTCAAAACACCGCATCAAAAGAACGTAGCAAGAATGATTATAACCCGGGATGTCTGGATAAATCCCTTCTTCCTTGACTATGCGACGCTGCTGCTGGCTGCTACTCTCATCTTTGCTCAAGTCCACACCAGTTTGGGTTTGAGAATCCATTGTTGCCATAAGGTTCTGGGTTTGATTTCCCTTGCCAACTTGGTCCACCTGCTGACAGAGACTTCAAACCTCATTCCTTAACCATAACACCAAATTTTCCATCCCTCCGATCCTATTCTCCTACAACATCATTCTTTCGGTGATGGCTTTGTCCTTTTCCCTAATATTGAAGAGTAAATTATTCAAATTGATGTACAGGTGGGCCAATTGGGCCTCTTTCCATCTATGAATCTCCACCATGGAAGGGGACGCGGCCGAGGAGGAGGCTAGATTGATCTCTGAAGGGTCAATTTCCTACCAATTACTGCTACGACAGATTCCAAGGATGTCTGCACCAAAATCACATGTAATGGTGGTAGTATACACCTTCTTTACTTCCAGAGAAATCCTACTGTCCTGAGGTTGATTCGAGTTAAAATTCCAAGCCGACGAATCACTAAGAGACCTATTACCAATTGCGCACTTGAAAACAATGCAGAGACGGTTCCAGGCCTGATGCTTCCAACTCTAGAACGTAACTTTTCCTGTTTCACCACCCTATGCATTGGAGAAATGAATCTATTGAAAGGTAATGCCATCTATTGTCATATTTCAAAAGGAAAGCATTACATAAATTCTTTGTCTACCGTGCTTGTACTTTCTCCCGAGCAAATTCACCTACCTATGAGCCAAATCCCTCTCGAATGCTCTCATTTGAAACCATTCATTGCATTAATGTTCGCCATATCCATGACACATGTGTATTGACCCTTCACAAGGTTGTTATGACATGCCTTACCATCATCCGCGTGGTGGGTGATTACATTAGGAGTGAGTCAGTGCCGCCAAGTGTCTTGCTGAATTGTCATGCCATGAGGAGAAAAAGTTGTGGGGTGGCTGCGACATGTGCTGTGGGTATTCATGTGCTCTTTCTTCTTATGGGATTTTCCCTTGGTCCTTTTGGGATTGGTTTCCATATTCTTTAGGGAAGGTTGTGAATCTCAATTTCTCCCCCTAGGCTAAGGTGGCTTAGGGGGAGAAACACTCCTTGATTTTCTTGCTTATCTACCGTGCTATTTAGATCACGCATCACATGCCAAGGAGTCAAGATTTATAAAAGGGGAATAAGACCTTCAATACGACACCAGATCCTGGAATTATGTTTCATCATGCCTTTTTTTAGGGCTAGAATGTTCTTGATTTCCCAAGAAGAGTCTCCAATAACATGAATAGAACTAATATTATTCCTAGGCTAGATCCAACCCTTTCTAGAGATCCATTACTTCAGCTTGATTGTTTCTTTTCATTCCAATTCCTCAGGAATATAATCTATTCTGTTTGTTCCCTCAGGGTTACGCAACACCCCTCCCGCTCCTGCCGACCCTGGGTTGCCTTTCGAGGCACTATAAAAAAATAGCACAATCTTGTCTATCCCATGTAGCCACCTGTTCATTTCATCCTGAGTAAGATGAAGTTTCCAATGCTCTCCTCCTTATGGTCTCGTAGGAAAACAAAGCTTATTGCTACTGGGGATTTTGAGGTGAATCCAATTCTGTTCCACATCCTTTAGACCCTCCAAATATCCTTTCTTCCACCGTCAATGGGAGAGGAATTCCGAGAGAATCTGAAGGTCTTTGGTTCCTGTTCGTTGGGCCCTGAGAATTTTGTTATGGAAAATTGCTTTGTTTTTGGCGAGCCAGGTTTCCCAACATAAGAACTTGGGGAGAGCAATCTAGTAGTGCCTCGTAAGATTTTTGGACCAAAGGGAGCTCATGCAGGCATGTTTCTAGATATGAAACAAACCAATAAAGGAATGGGGGTGGTCCCTACCGGTTAGTACTTCAGAGTAGGAAAATTTCCACGTCAGCTTGGTATAGTCACAATTAAAGAATAAATGTTCTATTGTCTCTTCTTCCAATTGGCATAAAGCGCATCTGGACGACCCAACTATGCCCCTTTTTCGAAGATTCTATGTTGTAAGGATTTTTTTGTGGGCTTCTTTTCAATAGAAAAAATTAATCTTAGGAGGACTATCTATATTCCAGATGGCTTTCCATAACCAAGAGTCTTGTTGAAAAGGGGGTTCTGGTCTCAAATGGTGGTAGCCTGTCTTGACCCTATATCCTGTTTCAGAGTGAATCCAAGTCCTAGAGTCCTTATTGTACCTATGCAAAGGCACATGACCCTAAAGGAGGGAGAGAAGATTGTTTTGTTGATAAACTAGATGGTGAGGGAGATTCCTGTTAGCCAGAGACCAGCCCATCCATCTTCCATCTTCATGCCAGTTAGAGATGTCGTAGAGAGTGTGGAGTTGGTTTGAGTATTACCAATGACGAACATATTGGAGGTCTTCCTTAAACTTGAGTGGTCCTTCCACATCAAGGCCATGTTCCCAGATTTCAATATCTCTGCCATTTCCAACCTACCAATTAAGATGGGAGAGAATAAGTGGGGAAGATTCTCTGTAGAGGCGCCAAATAGGCTAGCCTTTAGATGACCATTGCAATGATTCTAGTCTATTGGGCTTACTTTTGGGTAGATACTTCTTAATTATGGCCGAATGCCACCAACCCGAGGTGTTGGAGAAGAGCTTCCATACTAATTTGGCCTCCGAGGCTTTATTGACCAAACGTGGATCTCGAAATTTCGAGTCCTCTTGACAGCTTGGAGGCACAGATAGTTTTCAAATTCACCATATGAAATTTTTGTTTATTTCCTTTGCCTCCTTGCCAGAGAAATTTATAGATCAAAATGCTGAGATGATTCACCACTCCGACTGGGGCTAGAAGAGCTGAACACTGATATAGAGGGAGAGCCGATAGAACCAATTTAATAAAGACCAACCGTCATGCCGAGTTCAAACACCTAGTTCCCCAGTTTTAAAATCTCCTTTTGATCTCATCAAAGAAGCTTTCCCATGCTGATCTGGGGGTTCTGTCTTTAGCAATAGGAATCTCAAGATAAGAAAATGTTTTCCAATTTATACCACTTGGGAAAGCCAAGATTTTAGCTATGGCCACCATTGTGTCTTTGGAACAGTTCCACCCATAGATTTCACTTTTATGACTATTCACCCCTCCTCCTGAAGCCTCCAATTATTTTTCCGAAATTCTCTTGAATATTCTAGCTATAGTCCTTAAGGCTCCTCTCAACATAATGGTGTCATCAGCGAACTTGGAATGATTAATAGGTTTCACGCCCCTAGAAATGAGGATGCCTCCCAGGGTTTCGTTGTTGAGTTCCTCCAAAAGGGTCCAACTCAGAGCATCAACCATAATAATGTAAAGAATCAGGGAAAGGGGACATCCTTGCCACAAACTACAAGAAGCTTTAAAAAGCCCCACCGGGCAACCATTTAACAAAGGGGAGATCCAAGGCTGACCTATACAGACATTTACAGATTTGATGAATTTTTTACTGAACCCAAATTTATCCATGATCTCAAATAGGAATCTGTGTCTCACTCTATCAAAGGCATTGGCCATGTCTAATTTAATTTCCATGCCACTGTCTCCTGCATTCTTGCTAGTGTGGATTTCCTCTTGAACAAGGATTATGTTATCTATGATTTTCCTCCCTTCGATGAACCCACCTTGATTAGGAGAGATGAGTTTGTCTAAGAGTGGTTTCAATCGATTTAACAAAATTTTAGCGAGAAATGTAAGAAATATTACAAAGGTAAATAGGTCTAAATCTTGAAAAACTTACCGGATTGGTGTCCTTTGGGATAAGTTCCAAGAAATAAGAATTGATTCCTCCATTAGTTTTATCTTTTCCCATTGACCATTGGAGAATTCGAAGAAAATTATTTTTTATTAAGGACCAGAATTCCCTATAAAAGTGAATAGTGAATCCGTTCGATCTAGGGGCTTTATCTGGTTCATAGAACATATGTCTTCTTTCACCTTCTCTTCCCAAATGGGGGCTTCCAAATCCTCATTGTCCTTCATCGTGACAAGGGTTTGGATATTTGTGAGAAGATCCACCTCCTGTCCTTCCATTTAAATTCTCTTCTCCGTGTAGAGATACTGGAAATGAGTGAAGGTTGTTTGTTTCAAGTCTTCTGGCTGAGTGATTTTATCATTGTTTTCAGTGGTGATTTCTAGGACCTTGTTATGATTCTCCCTCACTTTAGCCTGTATGTGGAAGAATTTAGTATTTTGATATCGAACCGCCAACCAAAGGCTTCAATATTTTACTATCCATTCCTCCTCCTCTTTCTCTTTTGAGTGTAAATTTGTCTCCCCAATTATTTGTCTCCATTTAAAAGTTATTTTGTTACCTCTACAGTCTCCATGTCATGAGTCAGGTCTTCCAACTATTTTTGGATAATATTACTCTACATTCCCCAGGATTTGTATTACAACTTGACCTATATCTTCAAGGATTTTTTGACTCTTAGGAGTTTCTCTTCCCAAACATAAGCTGGAGATTCCTGAATGTATTTGCTCCATTCTTCTCTAACCAGCTGATGGATTTTTTCTTCTTGAATCCAATGATGGTTGAGGTGGAACGGGATTGGACCCCAATCTGTATTTTCCAAAATATCCAGAAAGATCACACGGTGATCCGAAGCTGGGTTACTGATTGTCTCCACATTATAATCCCTGTTAGCCAATAACCAATCCAAGTGTATCATGATCCGGTCCAAACACATTGCAATATGGACCTCCCCTGTTCGCTAGTTTAACCAAGTGAAATTTTTGGATATGGACTTGAGGTCTTCTAATTCCCATTGAGTGAGGAGGTCATCTAGATGTTCCCTGAAAGGATCCCTGGCTGGGTTTCTTCCTCATTTCTCATTTTCTAGATGAGTGGTGTTGAAATCTCCCATCAGAATAATGCTTCTATGGTTATCAATAGATTTGTGAATGTTCAAAGTTTTCCAGAACTATATTTTTTTTTCTGAATAAACTAATGGAGAATATATATTATAAAGATTCATCCTTTTCTTAGTAATTTTTTTCTCTAAAAGAGTTAGAGGGATTCCGAGTCCTCTACAATTACAAGAGAATAACTTCATTACTAACCTTGATTTTGGAGAGCCCTATCTGCCTCCTCAAGGAGGTGTCTTCTTTGTTGTTACTCTTCATGTGTGTGTCCTTTAAACGAGTCTAAGCGCGGTTGTAGGCCTTGGGTTTTTTCTTTTTCTGTGAATATTCCCATGACTTCCCGATTGGGATTTCTACCTTTGTTTTTTCCTGGATAATCTTCTGGTGTGGTTTCCTTTTCCTTTTGTGCTGCAGAGTTTTCTCTAGGTATTTTTATACCTTACCCTTGTTTTCCTATATCTTGTAAAAGGGTGAAGTTGGTGGACTGATGATCTGGATATACAACCAATAACTAGGGATTTACTATTGGTTCTTCCATTACTACTTCCATTTCCTGAGGTTGAGTCTGAGGGTGAGACTGATTTTCGTTCCTGTCCGGGTGCATCATTTCTTTATCTCCCAGTGTTTCCAGAAAGGCGAAGCTGTTTCCCTATTATCACTTCTGATTGGAGCTTGACGGTAGGTTTTCTGGCTGCGAAGGCGAATTGTTCTTTCCTTTGGCTGCAGGTTTCTTGGAAGCTCCTATTTCCCCACCTGCGATGCTGGGATATTTTTTCGTTGGGGCTATTCCTTTTGACGAGATATTTTTCTTATGAGTTTGCCACTGTTACTGATCCAGGGTCTTTTGGTTTTCTTTGACTGATCCCTTTGGACAATCTATTGTGAAGTGTCCATACTCATGACACTGCTTTCATTTGAAGGGGAGTTGGTCATAGTCCAAGGGTTGAATATGCGACCATACCCCATTTTCCAGGACTATTTCTGCTGGTAAACCCTTCTCTAAAACTAGTTCGATGCATATCCTTGCACAGGAAATTTTTTTTCCCTTGGGTTCAACCCTGTCAACATACCTTCCTAAACTATTCCCAATGGCCTGAAGGCAACCATAATCCCAGCAAGAAAGAGGCGGTCTAGGCAATTTAAAGAATACACTATTGAATATAATACAAAAAGTTGAAATATTTTTTTAGAAATTTATAGAAAACACTGAAACTTGTTCTGTAGAACGAAATTTTTTGGTGTAACCTCTGCAAAATGAGAACTTTGTACAAGGAACTTAATAACGTTTAATTAGAAAAAAAAGCTCAAAAATATCAACAATCTAATAAATTTTTTTGTTTCACTATAGGAGGAAGGGTGTGTCAGAAACATAACTAATTAATTACTCCACGAAATGAAATCTGCGTAGGTCTGAAGACATTGTGTAAATATTCCATCATTAAGAGATATATGTATACGATGCCAAACCATTTCCAAATGTTCAATTTTTCTTAAAGCAACAACAAAAAACTTAATGTAACAAAAAATCTAAAATGATATATTTGGAAATTTATAGAAAACACTATGTCAGAAAAAAATGTCAATGAGCGTCGCCATAAACAGGCTTGTATGAGATCATATTCAAAATATAGTCTTAATAGACAAAATTGCTAAATAGAATCATAATTGTCCATAGAAAGTTGTAAAGTAAATAAATCTGTTTAGCATAAATTGGTGTTCCACTTCCTTGAATGACATTTGAAACAAAAAAAAACCATTTGTAAGATGTATTATGAATCCATGACTTGTTGAAGAAACATGTTAAGCACTTTTTTAATGTAGTCCTTGTTAGGGGCACCTGTAACTCTCATTTTCACGTTTTTGGTGAAAATATATTTTTCAATTTCTGCACATCGACAACCAAATCAACATTCTCATTATTAAACTTGGAAAAAGTATTTATCCATGTGTTAATATGATCAATAGTAAAATAAGTGATGCTATAAAACTCTATTTCCATTTTATGTTTTTTTCTCTCGCAATTGAGTTCGTAACATGTCGTTTGAAATTAAATCAGAATCTTGCAACATATGTGAATCGTCTAATCTTTATATAATATAAATTTCCTTAAAAGAGGCATGCTATCTCCTTTTGTATAGTTTAGTAAAAGAAAAAATGATGTTCTCAAGTGTAGTGACCCTTTTCATTCATCCAGCTTCCAATTGCTTCACTCGTTCAACATTTGGTAGTTGTGGTTTTGATTTTCGAAATCAAAGAGTAGTTCAAGCATGCACATAAAACTATCAAATAATTTTAAAAAATTTCTTGTCTTCAGTAAGATTACTATTAACCAAGTCCATAAATATTGTCATTTTCTCTAACAAACATGTGAAATCAAAAACTGCTTTCCAGGCACCATCAATAATATCTAATATTTGGCATATGTTCTCGAGGATATATGTCTTCATTGCATTAATCATATTCAAGACCTTGTTAAATGTTTGTGGTGTTGCAGAAACATAACTTGAAAATGAAGGTGGCCGTAATATTAGTGGAGTCATTAACAAAAGAAATGGATTTGCGATGTCTTGCATTTATTTTGATTTCCTTTTGAACATGTGATTTTCTGCAAGCATGTTGGTAACACTTTGAGTAATTAAATCATTGGTATATTGTTGCAATACCATGAGCCCCATTGTATCAATGCTAGAAAGATCAATATCCACGTGTTCTTAAACAATAATATTATTATTTTCAACCTTTACCTTTTCAACTCTCAATTTTTTGTTGCTCTTGTCATATTTTTCATTCTACAATGTGACAGGACATTCTACGAAAATAATGTACTCTTCACCCAACCCAATTAGGTTGTTCAACTGCTATCACTTTGTATGTCTACAAATTTTTTAATGATTTCTCTATTTATGACACTTTTGGACTTGGATGTTTGAAATATATGCATTTGGTACGGAAAGAAATTATGAAAATTATCTTTCTCATCTTGACGACTTGTTGAGTCACTAATAACTAATTTTCTAGAGCCATGATTTTTTCTCTTTCCTAGAGTCGTGGATGACGTTGCACCATTAACAAGCATGGAAGGTGAAGATTATTGTGCAGGATTTAGGGATTTATCTTTCTGTCTTACTTCAATTATTCTTTGAACGTCCATTGTGGATACTTGATACTTGATTTTTTGTAAATTTAATAAACTATTTAGTGTGTGAACATATTTGGAATTAGATAAATATTTAGAGACACTATTTGCTTGCAGATTATGACATGAAAAAGTTACATTGTTTCTTTGTTCGCATGCAATTTAGGTTATTAGGGAAAAGAAAATACAAATACGAAGAATAACAAACCAATTAAGTTTTTCACTACTATCACTTTATACGTCCACAACTTCTTGAATTCTTTTCTATTTACAACAATTTTGGACTTAGTTGTTTGAACTATATGCATTTGGTCTGGAAATAATTTGCGAAAATGATCTTGCTCTTCTCGATGACTTGTTGAGTCACTAATAACCATTTTTTGGAACCAATATTTTTTCTCTTTTTATATGTGTGGATGACGTTGCACCAATAATAGTCATGGAAGGTGAAGATTGTTGTGCAGGATTTAGAGATTTTTGTTTCTATCCCGCCTCAACTATTATTTGAGTGTCCATTATCGATACATGATACTTTATTTTCTACAAATTTAATACAATACGTGCTGTGTAAACCTATTTGGAATTAGATAAAGATTTCGACACACTATTTTCTTGCAAATTATGAAGTGTGAAAATTGCACTATTTCTTTGTTCGCATGCAATTTAGGTTATTAGGGAAAAGAAAATGACTATACAAGAGGCAAAAGAGAAAGAAATAGTGAATTGATAAGAGGCAATGGTTAATGCATATGTTGAAATTTTTTCTTAAGTTCCTATGTTCATAAAGTATGTAATGAGAACATACAACACTCTTAATAAACAAAAATTAAAAATATCAATGGCAACATTTACGACAAGTAATGGAAATAAGTATCAAAATTGCAAAACCATTTTCTCCACTCACTACATATCCTTTTCTTGATTTAATATCATCGAAATATGTTTTATAGTGCATTTTTTCGGCTTAACTTTCCCAAGATATGTCAATGATTTTTTGGATTCACGATTTTGGGTTGAAATTTCTACACAATCTGACAGTCGTACAAATTTTCAAAACGACTAAGTGCAATTATGTAGTAATAAAAAATCTCATGAAAATTATGACAATTAGATTTGAAACCACCAACAATAACTGTTAATAGTCGTAAATGAATATCATGATTTAATTTAGTTATTGAGCTGGCCCCCTCTACTGAATCATTGATGATTTTTTTTTTTTTTTTTTAATAACTGGAAAAGCTTATTTCTTGAAGTTTGAAAGCTGTAACCCAAATTTGTGAGAATGGTTTTCGTTTACTAAATCCATTAATCATGATTAATAGTGTGATGTCAATAGTCCTCACTTCAATTCTTCCTTAGCCATTTCCAGATTCATATATGATTTATTGATTTATTAACACATTTAACACTTTCAATAAATAACAATTGAAAATTTCAAAGTGAACATTAACGGTAGTTGGTGAAATAAATTTTGAAATTTTGAAATTATTTTCTTTCTTACTTTGGTAAAAATTATTGCTTTAATATTATTCATATACATGTACTAAATAACATAGATGTACACAATAAAACAAATATGAGTTCATTGTTATCATGTACATTATTGTACATGATTCAATACAACTGTTAGAGGAATATTGTGTACATACACAAGGAAAAATTGATGAGTCAGAAAAAGGCCAAAATAATTTACATTTAATCTTGTAATAGATGCCCTTAATTAATTATTTTATTGATGCTAAAACATGTCGCTAAACATTGGCATATAGCTTCCTTTGCTTGGGTATAGTCAAAGCACAACCTCACATGCATTTATTGTTGGATATGCATAACCATTTGTGGATAGTTTCTTTCGTATTCAATAGCATCATTCGGTGGACATAATGAAATAAATCACACGTGTATTTGTCCTCCACACATGCTTCCTCTCAACAAAATCTAGGCTATTCGGTAATCTCAAGAGAATAAAAACAACTTCGCAAGAACTTCCACCATATATGATAGTCATTAGATTCAATTTTATTAAATAATCAATATTACAATTGCATCAAAATTAGGTCTTATTTCTTTGGAATGACAACATAATGGTTTCAAATATGTGCAAAAGGATGGTATTTCAAATCTGTACGAAAGGATGGTGTGTATAATAAGGAACATAAATTTCACAACCTACTCCAAAATTTTAGCCTATACCAGATTTCAGAGCCTTCCTTGGTCTTGTTTATGGATTTTGCAAACTTTGAAGTTGATTTCATTGCTTTCTTTATAGTGTTTCCACCCCTTTTGCAAGATGGAAGAGTGTCACCTTTTGGCATGTTGGGTATTGCAATGAATTTATGAGCTTGTTACTATGATTTGAAGAGGTTATATTTGTGTAAATGAGTTGTTATAACTGCGTAAGTATCCATGACACTCATTTCCAAATTTCTGAGCACCGTCACACTAGTGTCGTCACAGTCGTTGTAAAGTGTATCTTTGGTGTCGCACTTGTCGTAACTAGTTATAAAGCTGTCACATGCAGGAGAATTATTTATATGTATGTCTTGAATTATCTATGTTGTTTGAGTTGGAAAGTATGCTAAGTGTGTGATCATAGTCAAAGTCCATCAATGTTCACATCAACCTCACCAGTCCCACACTTAGTCATTTTCCAGAAAACTTTCTTACCGAGCAACTCAGGTTCTCTAGGCCTTCCCTGACTTGTGCACAATGCAATATAAATCCTTTGAATGTGATCTTGCTGCTTGGCACTGTGCAATGCATAGTACTGGCTTCCCATGACTGCTCTATTGCGTAGTTTTTGTAACCAAGACCTGACCTTGACCTCCAGAATTGCGCAGTTAAGGCCTCCAACCCAGATTGAACTATACAATTCAAAACTTCAAGACACAAGCTCATCCTGTGAGCCTTATAATTTTTCATTTCGAAGTAAATTAGGCCTCCTTGACCTCCTGAACTGCACAATTGGCTTTCCCTACTCTCATTCTTGCTACCTGTCCCCACTGACTCCAGAAACTGTGCATTCATGTACCTTAGCCCTACCTGAACTACGCACTGTGCAGTCTAAAGGTTCAAGGCTACCCCATGCCTACCTAAAATTTGTAGCTACACAGTCACTGAGACTCCTTTCCCAACTTATCACTTGTCCCAGGCTTAGTTCATGGATTAGAATGCATCATATTAAGCTAGTTTTTATTTTATTTTATTCATATTTTTTTTTTTGATGTCGTCCCTTCATGAGTGAATTTTAGGAAACTTTATTCTACCAAGTCATGACGAGATGATAAATGAGGAGAAGAAGGAGTAAAAAATTCTCAAATACACTCTTGTAATTGAAATAGAAAGAGAAAGGACATTAGTTTGTGACCACTATCCAAGACTTGAGATGATTGAAGACATCCTATTACCAAGGCATGTGGAGGAGTAAAGGAGAGCTCTTTCATGAAGAAACTTAACCCTCAACAGTAGAAATGGCTTGAAATTTCCATGTCATCAATCAGTCCATGTCAACAGTGTCATGTCATGTCATGTTATGAGTGGTCATATTGCCCCATTGTAATAAAATGTATTGTAAAGTGGAAGTCCAAAGGACACACATGCATGTAAAGAATCATGTAATTTGACAAGTCATGGGAAGTAAAATAGTCACGAGGGTAGTTAAAGAGTCACCCTTGGTTATATATACTCCCTCATTGTATGAGCAAATGAATTTTCACCTTGGCTCCACCAGTAAAGCATTAGAGAGAATATCTAGTTCTTTTGTGGAGAAAGGAGTGGCTCTAACAATCCAATATTGAAACTAGTGATGTTCATTGTATATATGTGTCTCATAACTTTTAATTAATAAAAAAATAATTTTAAGGCCAACACATTCTTCTTGCATGACTTTTGAATGTTTGTAAGACTTTTCTACCAATGTTTATACTTCATGTTTTCTTTTCAAATGTACTAAGATAGTTGATCTATTTCAGTTATTTTACTGCTTATCTTATTGAGAATGTGTTGTAATTGTTATAGCTTCTGTGCCATCCTTGTGGAATATTATGCAATATATTAGAGAAACCTTTCTTAAGTTGTTGTGTGTAATAATCGTCGCATAAGTTGTGGACTATTCCGATGGGTGTCAGACATAATCCTTCTGTTCACATATGTCTCTTCCTAGGTGGCACTATTATCTCTCTCTTAGTGGCTCACTTTTCTTCCTTTTCCCCTCTGTAGTAGAAGAAACTTGACACACTTGTAATCAGACACTCACCAGGCACACCCCCCATGCTTTGCGAAAGTACATTGGAATCACTCTCTCTTGTTGACAACAAGAGCCAAGGCACATCTTTAAAAATAATGTCCTTTATTCTGGATGGAATCCTACACCAAAAAATGTGAGGTCTAATTGGGACTTCATATTGAGGAGATCCCCAGAATGCTAGTGGGTCCAACATCGTCAACATATCGCTAGTAAAAAAAAAAGCGAACATTCTAAGATTTAAGAAAAATTACACTATGTGAAAGAATGTCCTTATTGCTTAAATATTAACCGTTTTTAGAGTTCTCACCTTCGTGAAGAAATTTATTTAACTTTATTTGTATAAAATGTTTCATAGGGACAACTGTAATTTACAATTTGACACTTTGACTGAATATATCTTTCTCAATTTATGTGATTTCTCCTTGCAATTCTGCAGCCAAAAAATAGTTATGTTCATTAACATTGGCAACTCCAATTATCCATTCCCTATATTCATCTATACTAAAATCAACTATATTGTTGAATTTTGATGCCTTTGAATATTTCAACTTATGAAATTCAATTGTTAAATTTTGTCTTAAAATTAAACCAGAGTCACATGTGATACGTGGGCCATTCAAATTATTCACAATCTATAAAACTTTGAAATATGCATCTGCCCTTCGATTCTCTATTTTTTTGATATTCAAAAATAATGTTATCCATTCTTATGATTCTTCAAGACCATGAAAATTTTAGTTGCTTCATTCGATTAGCATTTGATAGTTCCTGCTCTCTTTTCTCCACATCCGAAAGTAAATCAAGTATGTGGCTAAAAGAAAATAACTCATTGTTCATGAAATATTTATCTCCTTTGAGATCACATTGGTTGCACTCGACAAATGGATTAGCTCTTTGACCCAAGTGGTCCAGATCATAAGCTTCTTTCCATGCATGTTCAATTATTTGTAATCGTTGGCATATGTTGATAATAATATATTTTTTCAATGCATTAATAAAACTAATAGATTTAGCAAATCTATGCAATGTGTCGGGAAAGTAACTTTGGGCATTGTTGTTCGCATTACTATTGAAGCCATCAACAAAGGACCTAGATCTATAACATATTATAGGTCCTTTATTCTTGTTTTTAGGTTTAAGTTTTATGCTTCACATTGAATAAAGAAATCTACAAGCACATTACCAATACCTTGATGCAATTCAATGAGTGATGTAGTTGCAACTCCAGATAAATCAACTTGCATTTTGGTTTGGTATAAAATGTTATTGCTGTGAATATATACCTTCTCAATATTCATTTTTTTACTGCTGCTTTCATAGTTTGCATTTTTCAATGTGATAAAACCATCATAAAAAATGATAGATTACTTGGAAATGTGTTCTATTGTTTCTTGATTTTTAGCAAAACAAACAGTAACTCAACCGGGTAGCTTAACATTGTCACCTTCTACATTTATAGTTTCATCAACATTTACTATTTTCATAGGACTTCTGAAATTAGATGATTAAGAAACATAGACATATTTTGAAAGAAAACTCTGATAATGATATTTGTGCTTTGAATTATCTGATAGATTGTCGTGGATTAGTTATTTATCTGTAGTATCTTTTGTCCTGTTTTCACTTTGACAATGAACTCATATCAATATCGTTTATGTAGTATACATATTACTCTATAGAAATACTGATACCTGGTTCATGGATGATTTGTTCAAAATATATGGTTACCCCTTTATTTCCATGAGTATCGTTTATGAAATGTATAAATTCATCTTCATAAATACATATACTTGATACTTCCATGATATATTCAACATTTATGATTAGTCGTTGTTTTTTTGTCAATGTATTTTGACATTATTTTCTCTATTCTCTCATTTCTGGAAACAAGTTTCTGCATCCAATTCTTTCCAAGTGTGCATAAAATATACCCTCCCCATCAAAGGCTTTAATTGCTTCAACTTTACTTAAGTTAAAAAGGTTCAAAGTCTGTGTGAACTCTCTAACATGAACCATAGTTTTTACTATAATTTATCCAACAGTAAACGACAAAGGAATGAATTATTTTGACTTTTTTCTTTCAAACATATTTAGCCAGTCAAGATATTGCCTACAAACTTCAGCAAATACATACTTGTCTATAACGAATTTATTCAATAGGAATGGGTTATATTGAAACCCATATATTATAATTAGAATATTAATTTCTCTTTCTTCATGCATACCTTTTCCCCATAGAAAGTTTTTTTCCTGTCCAGATATACAATGATTCTCTTATCTTGTTATCATGTAGTTGAATTTCCTTACAAAAACATCTTGAATTAGACAAAAGTTTAAAGAAGCATTATTCTTCCACAGTATATGATAATAAAATTGCATTGGTTATTCGTTCACATTGAATTTAGGATTACGTAGAAAATTTCTAAAGCTATTGCTTGAACTAAAAGCTATTATGAGATACACCATCATGAAGAACCTTTTTCTCTTGGATAAATTGGTTAATTGGGAAGCTAATTGATTAGAAATGATATCAACCCAATCAACAAGACAAGCATATAGACAATGCATTTTGGAACACTTGTTGTAGTTTTTTAGCCCATGAAATCTGCACAAAGCCAACAAAAGTCTCTAAATGACTGTTTAAATAGATTGATTTCTAGAACAAATATATCTTAAGAAACTTGGTGATCGAAAAAAATAAATCTACAATAACATTAGATCATGAAACTATTTTCTCCAGACAATTGTAAGTGAATATTAGCCTCTGGTAACTTGAATATTCATCTAAATGTGTTCACATTCAAATGTATTCTCTTTGTTCATAGGATAATTTGTCCCGTATTTGAATCAAATTTTTTCGCGCACAAATGAAAAATATCTGAAATAAAAAAACCACTGGTACACATGAAACATTCACTAATCCACTAGTCCAAATATTGCTGCTGTTCTCATCTTACATTGGCAAATTAGCATAACGCTCATATGCATTCAACCAATGGAAGTTATCATCGATGTCACCAAGTAAATTAAAGGCATCAATGCAAATAGATTCTTTTCTTTGTCAACCAACCATATTCGTTTCGTAGCTCAAAACATTTTATGAATAAATGATGTTCTCAACACTGCTAAATCATACATTTTTTTCTTTTTTTGATTTTGTATATAACCACCAGATCTTACTTTTTCAAACGAATAATCAGGTCTGACTATTGCAACTATGAGATATGTTACACAGAAAATTTTCCAATAAACAATAATTGAATATACCAAAGCTAATGTTTACGAAAAATGAGTGCAAATATACCTTAAAACTACAAAACCATATCAAATATTTATTACGCATCTCATTTTTCTGTGACTATAAATTATTTACAATAATGGAAGCTAGCTTACATACTGTCGATAATAGTTACGAATAACCTGAACCATAATTTTGAAAAAGCTGAGAAACATATGAAATTTAACCAATTATTTCGAATTGCTTCACTATTTTTTTTGTTAACCTAAAAGGTTGTATGTGGAGAATATTTGCAAACTAGCCAATATGTACGCATAAAAGAATATGCAAAAAAGACAACGACACTTTTTCACATTTTCAAGTTCTGCACACCATTCGTGCATTTTTACCTATGTTCTGCATTTATGCAATTACTAATTACTTTGAGCTATAATAATATAATTAACGAACCTAAAATTGTTATTGCCTTGTAACAATTAATAACAACGAATACACAAATTTATTGTTACAACCTATTGTTAGAGCCTTACAATCCATTTATTACACATCTCTTTTCTCTGTGACTATCAATTATTTACAATAATGGAAGCTAGCTCACAAAATATCGATAATAATTATGAATAACCTAACACACATATTTGAAAAAGCTGATAAACACATACAATTTAACCAATTATTGGGAATTTCTTCACTCTTTTATCTGTTAACCTAAATTAGTATATGCAGAGAAAATATGAAGACTAGCCAATATTTACGTAGAAAAAAAATATGCAAAACAAACAACACTTCTGCACATTTGCAAGTTCCGCACACCATTCATGCATTGTCTCCCATGTTCTGAAATTGTGCAATTAATAATTATCTTGCGCTATAATAATACAATTATTATAGCTATTAAAAATCTAAAATTGTTATTGACTTGTAACAGTTTAATTAATTACTTATTCATTTTGGAATCTGTATAACAATGAATAAACAAATTTATCGTTACAGCCTATTGTTGGAGCCTTACAATCATGTTTTAAAAGTCAAATATATCAATGTCACTATGATTTTTATTATTTTTATTATTATTGTTATTATTATTTTTTCTATAAATTGTGTTTCATTCACTGTTTAAATAGCACGTGAAATGTGTTTTTGTTGTGATATTTATTTGAGAGGCATAACCTGAACTATAGTTCTATCTTTCTCGAATCTACAAAATTCAGATACAATAGCCAAAGTGTTTGTTATCACTCTGTAATTTATGTATGATGAAGAGAGAAACTCAAAGTTAACCACAAACCACTTGGAAGTTGGAATCTATCCCTTCCAACTTCAAAGAGGGATCCCTCTATCTGAAATTTTCAGTTACTTAGATGTTAGGCTAGTTATGGTGCTCAATGGGGTATACGATTTATAGGTTTGTTGGCAGGAAGGAAGGCATATCCATTGGGTATGGAGTCATGTCAAATTGATTATTTTTCCAGTGATAGGATAAAATATGAGGTGTCTTCTACAAGGGAAAGGTAGGCAATCTTGGTGGTGTAATCAAATTAATTTACTATATGAGGGTGAGTATAAGAAAGGTGAAAACAACATATAGAGAATCAAACTGTAAGATGAATTATAAATGTTGTTTTTAGAAGAAAATATATATTTCTTGGAAAATTAAATCATAACACTTTTATAAATGAATTATGAGATAAATTCTGGTTCTACCAAACATGAAGACATACATTCAAGGTATGTAAATAACATAAGACAAAATTATAACATGAGAAAATCACAACACCAACCTTTTGCACACTGAAACTCATGAAAATATATACAATTATCTCATCCCTGGACTCAGGGGGTCTATGTCAACCATTTCCCCAAATATATAATCAATTACATTAAATTTTGAATTTGCTGCTAGGAATATGGACCGAATTTATGGAAAATAAGGGTCAAATATTAACTCGTATCTTTTGAACCGTGAAATATTTTACAAAATCAAATTAGGTTTTTGTATATGAGCTTTTTATTGGGAGAAACCTTTCTCAGTTTTCGAAAATTCCTCTCCATATCCTCGAAATCTGCGCCCAAAAATCATGGCTAAAACAATAAATAACAAAATCTGAAAAATTAGCTGTAAGGATTCATTAGAATATTCTAATATATGACCCCTATGAATAAAATGATTTTTTTTTTTTTTCAATTTAGATTTTTTTTTATAGCATTCGTTGCGTTTCTCCAAAAGCACAATGCTCCAAGTTTATACTACCTCCGACCATCCTCTGAATTGATGAAAGCATTGGGTTGGTGTGAAATGGCACATACAACGTTGTAAATCTATGAGAAATCTTCTAAGCCAAACAAAAACCTTCGAACTTCAAAATCTCTTCTTTTAGCAAAAGCGCAACTGCAATTGTGCAACACACCTTTTATGATGATAAAGACTTGATGACACATTTGATTTTACAACGAACACTATAACTCATGACCATTAACTCATGATGTGAAACCACTTATTTCTCCAAATGACGCTTTAGACTTGATCTTTATAATATCATGACTAAACTTCACAACACTACCAAAATACATAGAAAGACCAAATTCACTTTGATTACTATGATATAGGACTCTAACAATGTCAAAAAACCATATGCATATAGTTATGTTCAATTTATATTGTAAAAGTCTTAAACAAAAAGACCATTGTCTATCTTCTCTTTTTTCATATTGCATTGCTAATTGTATGATGTATTCTTTCTAATTTACTATTGCAGGAAATCTCTTAATTGCATCTTTGTGGATTTATTTTTCCATACAATTTAATGAAAATGAATGATTTTACATCATCGTGTTGCAAAAAAATCTATGCCATTATGTGTCTTAAACAAGAAACATCATATTTATTCCTCATCAATTGACATATTGTTCCAAAAAATATTTCACTGTAAATACTTATGAAATCAGAAAATATCTTAACCATATGTATGTCCGTGCCTTTTTTCTATCTGCATCCATCGATGTTCCGTTTCTTCATATATTGTTATGTTTATTATAGATTCATGATCACTCTCTAATGAACATTTTTTCTCTCAGAGGATTGGTTCATTAATGTTATAACAATTAATTTCACTATGAGCTATTTCTCAATGACAAGCACAACATAAACAATGTACACGAAAAATAGTAAAATGATATATATACAACCGATTCATGTAAAACTCTTATATATGAATGAGATATAGAGTCACAAAAAAATGAACCACAACGTACCTAATACAAATATCATTAAATCTGTATCTGTTTTCGAAAACAGATATTGTGTACAATTATTATGGTAATAAGAAAAACATACAATTCTTAGAGCAACAATTTCGATTTCGATAACTAGAATAAAATCCATATGCATTGGTAACATGCATTTGTGAAAAAAAAACAATGGTCAAAAATTGGCAAATTCGATTACCAACACGTTGCGTGTTAAAATTACGCCACAAGAGCTTTATAAACTCATAACGTTTGATTTATTATTCTTAGAATAAGGAGAAAAACAAATTGACATGTTACTTATTATTATTATTATGTCACAAAATCTTCATAAAAATTAGACTCCTTGATTTATGATTTACACCAATGAACTAGTATGCGTAATAACAAGAAAAATTTTTCTATGACAAAGCTTTGTACTTCCGCATTCACTTCCCCTTCTACACAATTCTCCCACACACTTTCGTTTCACAAAATATTGATTTTTAAACTTTGAAAGACACTTTACATCAATGGTTCAATATGATGTATCATGCAATTTCATAGTTATTTAAATTCATATGTTTATGTATCACACGCAAAATAGTTACACGTAGTCATTATACATGGAAACGAGAAATATAGAGCTATACGACAAATAGAATGCATGCTACTACCAGCAAAGAAACCTTACAACACATACCTAGGAAAGAAATTGCATAGAGCTATAAATATATGCAAAATATAGGATTTGTGTACGACACCAAAACATAGACGAACGCACCAGCTCTAAATATATGCAGAATAGAGGATTTTCATAGGACTTTTAAATATCGTATGAAACAAAAACATAGATTAGAGATGCCATCCAGGCTCAATTGAAAATTGAAAATGTATTTTTCAACATATCATTAATCTGGAAAACAACCAACATTCAATCGACCATGATTTTTTCTCCTCACAGAGAGAAACTTGTGCACACATGCATTTTCCAATAACTGTACTAAAGTACAACTCCTTTACACACTAGGAAAAAGAATTTCATTGGAAAATTTTTAAAATCTTTCATTTATAACTTTTACAGATATAAATATATGCAAAAAAGGTTGTCGCAACTAAGGAAAAAGTTTTTACTATCTGCAATGAAAAATGTGGAAAACAAAAAAGTATGTCTAAAAAAAATGAAATGATTTTTTTTTTAATTGTAGAGTTTAACATAAGAAAAACATAGATAACCAAATTTTTGAAAATAAAAAATGACAAACCGATACGTTAGTAGGAAAAGAAAAAAAATGAAATATATACGATTACGATTTTAATAGACCTCATGTTTCATTGTGCAGACCAAATATGTGTGGGATAACATAATGATTAATATTATTAATTTTGATTGTGTAGAGTGGTGCATAGGGTATTCTTAAACTATTAATGTTAATATGTGAGATATGTACACACAATGGATTTTTTTGTGAAACGAGGCATATATGAATTTGTATTATATTGAAAGCATATGTGTTCTATATTTAGATGCTGGATCATTATCTAGAGAAACCATTGTCTAGATTTTTAATTGTCTTAATGTCTTCAATGTAATATTGACAATGAATATAACTTCCACTATGCCAAACGATTTATGCAAAAAAATCAATTAATTAGTAGAGTTTCCATTTAGTAATTAGCCGAAATATTTTAAATCTTTCATTTGATTTCTTTTTGTACAAATTTATGGTACGTCCCTAGATAAATCGTTATCTATATTTTTAATCATCCTCATCATTATCTAGATACTTTATCACCCTAATGCCTTCAATACAATACTGACCATGTTATCACTCTAATAATTCTCAAAGTTGTGATATTTTTTATTATGGTTTAAAGAATACCAGCGGTAACTGCAAACCTACTTTTAAGCTTTAGTATCTAGCCTTCCTAAGGCTCAGAGAGGGCTCTCTCTATAAGATTTAACTTTGTTGATTATATTTGATTTTAGGTTAGTTATATGGGGTAAATTGGTTTTGGGATTTTTATTTGATTTGGTGGGGAAATCACTTACTTAGATGGATAGATATAGATCTGTATTTCATTGGGCAGATGGAGTCAATGTGTCAAATAGTCAAATCAAGATCAAGGTCTAAAGGTAAATGTTTACAGGGCAAGATGGCAGACTCACTTCAGATCATCAAAGGCTGATGGTGAAATGGTTTTGGTCGGGATAAAGAGAAATTAAGGGTTCTTAAATCTGGATAGGGAGAGAAAAGGCAGAGTTCAATCGAAATCAGAAAGAAATTAAGGGTTCCCTAGTCTGGATATCAACAAAAAACATTTAAATGAAAATCAGTCAATAACAAAGTGCTTTTAACAAATTCTGAAATAACAATTCCTCATTTCACATTAAAATTTAGAACACATTCATGAATGGATGGAAAACATAAGAAAATTGACAAATAACATGAGAAAATACTTCACTTCAGTGGCCCAACACATGAATCCTGTAATATGATGCTTTATTTCCTGTGATCCAGTCTGCTGACTTGAACTTGATGCAAAAACCCTTGGGTTCAAAATATTACAGCTACAAAAATGTTTAGAAATTTGATCCACACTCAATACTTGAAATGATGAAGTATTTATACAAAAAAAAATACAAAATATCCTAGAATAATCTTAGGATTTTTTCTTGGAAAATAAAATATCTTCATGCAAGAAGATAGTGACAACTTCCTAACTAATTGCTAGCTATCTTATTATTGAAATTAAATAGCTTGTTGTTTGGATTTGGGCTACAGCTGGACAGTTACTGAGGTGTCCCTCACGCTGATAGTGTTATCTTCAATTTGTTTTGCTCTTCATCTTTCATATGATACACTTTTTAACTAATACTCTTTAACCGACACACTATGACTGCTACAAAGACTGTTTTACTGCTGAAGTAAAAACAACTCTGTTTTTTATCTTTTCATTTTCTTCCTTCACTGTAATTTGTTTCTACAGTAATTTTTTTAACTTCTCCTGGAACCCATCTTCTGAAAATTTGATATTATTTAGCTTTCTTAAGTTTTCACCAGCTTCAATGTATCTCACAAATGTTGGTTTGACCATGAAAAGGTGTTTTACTTCATGATGCAAGTAAAATAGATTTTCAATACTCTTTTGAAAAACTTTCCCTGGTGGGATTTCTTGCCAATCTGATTTATTTACCTGTTCTTTGGTAAATTCTCTTATATTTTTGTTATAATATTCTTGTTTCATCAATTTTTCATTGATTACTAGAATATTTGGAAGGCCTTTTTACCTCAAAACATCAAATTTTACCATGTTTTGGCACTTTTCTTCTAATTGTTTCATCAAGTTATTTTTGGAAATTACTTTTCTTACCTCCAATATAGTTTCTGTTCTATCCGTTATTCCAATTTCATCTAATTATTTCTTGTTTTTGGAATTGAGGAATTTAATAATCTCCAATGCTTCTTTAGGTTTTGTCCCCAGCTCTTCTTTGGTCCATTGTATTTCTCCTCTTGCTGCTTTCAGTAAATCCATCTGTTCATAAATCACCTCTATTGATGACCAAGTATCATTGACTGAATCAATGATATTAGACCATAATTGGTTTTTCACATGTGCCATAGGTTCTTTCAAAGTCAACTCTATTTATAATTTCTTGAGTTGTACACTCAACCTTTTAGCCTTTTGTTCTCAGTTTTGGCATTAATATGTGCAAGTTTTTTGGCATCTTCCAGATTTTTTATTTGTTCTTTTAACCTGTTGATTTCACTGGTTTGTATGGACATGTCTTGCATTGCTTTTACCAATTTACTGGTATCATTTGATTGCTAGACTACTAAGGTAGAAGACTCAGTGGCAGAAGTGGTTTATGATGTTATTGGCACTGCTGTAGCCAATGGAACCTTTGGAGCTAGTTCTTCTGCTAGAGTAGATGGCACTGCTATTGTAACCATAGGAATTGCAGTTGCAGGGACTTCCTCTGATTTAGTGGCTTCTTTTTCTTGGACCAATTTGTCCATCTCAATCTCCATCTCTTTAATTTTGGCTGTCAATTGCAATATGAGACTCATCATCTCATCCTTTTGATTGGATTCATGTAGAATATCCTTGGCCTGTGGATGCTCTGTAGGAGGTAATTTGAACTATTTTCTGAGTGCAACAATATCAAAATTTTTCCTTTTTATTAGCTCCTCAGAAAATTTTACATTGTTAGGGTTATAACCCACCTCAATCACTAACTCCTCCAAGGATTTGATTCTGCTATCCTTAGCATATGATGAAGCGTTCTCAACTTTAAGCTAATCTCTCACATTTATCAAAGTATTCTAAAGCTTTTGAGCACTCATTTGTTTTGTAGTCATAGTGGAATAAAGCATCTCTAAACTATGTTTATGGAATTCAATCTGGTCCAAAGGACGAATGTCCTAAACTGGAACTTCAAAATCAACCTTTTTATAATCATATGCTGTTGTAGGAGTTGGAACTGTGGGTTGTAGTACTGTCATCAATAATTTGTTGTTCTTGTAATCAATGGCTGAAAGCAGCCTGTTTTGTATGCCAGGAGTCTGCTTCAAGTATTGAGAATAAATTTCATTTTTTATTTCCTCATTCTTAGCCTTAATCTCTTTGTACCTTTCCTTAATTTCCATATCTTTGTTTTCTGTTTGCTTTGATGATGATACTTCTACATTGTGTTGTTTTTGGATCAAATATGTGTTGGAAGTGGTAGGTTGCTGTTCATTTTCAATCACTGTAGGAGGCACAATGTCTTTATTTGGAATCTCTGTATCTATGAGCTCAATTATCTCTTTATCTTTATTTGCTAGATTTATTTTTGGCTTCTTGCTGTACCTGATTTTGAACTTTGTTTCTATGGTAGTTTCAATAGTGTATGACCATTCTTCCCTATTTCTTTTCATGCTTCTGTCTTCCCGGGCTGGAGTCTGCAAAATGTGACTAGTATCACTCTGCTTATCAACTTCTAGCAGTGTATTTTCTAACTATTCAGATTGGTTAGAAAATTTCTCAATTTTAGTCTTCTTTTCATGAATGTAGGGAGTTAATTTACACTTCACTCTCATTAATTTGCTGATTATATCACAAGGATCATAGTGCCAAAGGAAAATTTTGTTGAATTTGTACCCTAACAACTGCTTTTTTGCCTCTACACCTGCTTCTCTGTTATTCATATAAAGGGACCCACTTGGTTCTTCAGTTTAAACTAGGTTTTCTTCTTAGCAGCCAAGAAATTTATAGAATCTGAATTCAAAATATGTCTCATATACTATAAAGCAAACAACCTCATAGGTATATAATTTGGCAATTTGTAAGAAATGAGGGTTGTTCCATAAAATTTGACTTCAATGTGGTTTTGGTATAAATACTAATCACCTATCCTGCTTTGTTCAGAAAACTGTAAAGTTTTCTTGATTTCATCATTGATCCTAGGTTGCACACTGTTTTTAAGCAGATTTACCAATGGATGGATAAAACAATCTGTAAAGTCTACATAATAAAACTCAATTGACTCCTTTCTGATTAAGGAGGTCCAAAAAATAATAGACTGTGGATTTCCTTTTACATCCATCTTTTGAAGAGTTATAGGGAACTTTTCTGACTGAAAGTAAAGGAACATTGATGCATAAAAATGATAGGAAACCAAGCATTGATGCATCAATATGATCATCTGTGAAATATCCAAGTATAAAAGACAACATGGAAGTGATGTGTCTGGTTCCTTCTGGAAATTTGGAAGAGGAGTATGGAGGGTTGAGCTTGGGGATTTCCACATAGGAGGGCATGAATGTTTGGAAAATTTGGAATCTCTTGGGAAAGTCCAACTCCAAATATAACTTTGTGAGAGTTTGAATGGATAAAGGGACTGCATTAGGCTCAGGCTATAATTGAAGCATTTGGTTTATAGATTCAACTGTTATGGTAAACAATAATTTTTTTTTAGAGTTGACAATAGCTCTTTGATCTATAGAATAATGTTATTGGCATAATCTAATGACTTCTGGGCATTGATGGGTGTGAGGAAAAACATACTTGGGAAAGTTTGACTCCCAAATAGGCACATCATCTACTTGGTCCAAGGATTTCTCTTGGCTCCAGCAATGGAGCTCAAGAAGGTTAAATTCAGTTACAAGATCTGTGATTTTGTAGTCTGCATCTTCCAAGGGGGTATGTTCCACATATACAACAGGAGGGTGTAGAGGATTGATTACACTTGTGATTTTGGAAGCCATTGATAGGTCTGTAATATCAATTTACACTCTTGATATTAAGACTATATTTTTAGGTCTATGACACACTTCTGTAAGATTAAACTGTTTACAGAAGGATTTTTAAATATAACAGAGGCTTTATATTGTATTGCAAAAAGGTTACTACTGATCACTCTGACTAAAATTGGAAATTCTGTATCAAAAAGTGAAATTTTCTTGACCTTATAGTTTTAACAGAAGATTTCAAGGGTTATCAGTGAAATTTCTGTAATATAACAATCTTAAAACATCAAATTTGGAGAAAGAGGTCTTCTGAGTACTCTGGAAAAAGCTTTGGATGTAGCAGAGGACCTTCTGGGACTGTTGATGGCTAAAATCATTTTCAAATTTGTTCTAAAAAAGGTCACAACTTTCAGAAACTAAAATACTCAGGGTTTGTGTCTATTTGAAGAATTTTTGAAGCAAATAGGTATTTTTTTAGGCAAATAGGTTGGTAAGGCTTCAATTAACAGTATAATTCTTTTTAGATGGATGGATAGGTATATTTTCCTGAAGTATACCTGTGAAAATTCGAAAGTTTGTTGCAGAAAAGGGTTTTCTAGGTTTTGAAAGCTTTCAAAAGCTTGCTCTGGTCTTTATCTGCAGTCTAGAGGCTTTTCAGTGATCATAGCAATGGATTCGGATGAATTATGTTGGTTTATGAGCTGAAATAGAGGCAACACCGTATTCTTCTCGTTCTGGAGAGGTTTTATGAGTAGAAAGGTAACAAAAAGCTTGAAATAAGCGCATTTGGTTGTTTTTATAAGGAATTTGATTTAAACAATGAATGCATTAACTACTAGTCAATTCAAATTATAGGCGGTTTGGGTGCTGCCAATGGTTTTCACAAAGAATAAAGGCGGTAAATGGTTTTCATTGAATCGATGCGATCCAACAAAATGACACCGCGTGGAGGAGAGATAAAATACTGAAACAAATTTTATCACAATTTTCATTTTGGTTATTGATTGCGCAATTAAATTTGCGATGGGAGTTTTACACTGTTAGATCTAATGAAAGGAAGAGAAAGGTCGAGATTCAATGATGGAGCTGCGGGTAATAGGCGTGGGGCCCGGGATAATATTAATGAGGCAGGTTTGAACTTATATGTTAAAACATAGTTTTAACATATAGTTTATATATGAAAAAGGAATAGGTGGGTAAGGTTTATATATACAAATGAAATTGCCATATGTGTAATGTAAACATTGGGAGGGTAGATATAAAAGGGATAGTTTTAACCTTATGGGGAGCGGGGGAAAATATCACGTGGGGAAAATATACAATAGGCTAAAAGTAAAATATGGGTTGGATTATTTAATATAAAATGAATTAATATACTACGGGCTGAAGGGTATTTTGGGGAGCTAATACATTATATTAGTATGTTAATAATGAAATGTATGAATGGGAATGAAAAATATACTAAATATAGTGTTAAAACATGATTTTAGAAGGGATTTTCATAGTAGTGGCCCAATATTAACATTTTAACACTTATACTTAGGATAAAAGCATTTTTTAGGGGTTTTTGGGTATTTTTTGAATGAAATGAGAATTATTTAAATGGAATTTTACTTTTCCTAAGTAAAAATATATTTTAAACTTAGGAAAAGGGGATTTTGTAGGGTAAAATGAGTAATATAAGGGAAAAAAGGCTTTTTATGAAGGAGAAAGGATGAAAATGTGGGAGATTTCAATACCTTGGTGCCAATCAGTCATTAAGACGTGGGTATGGTCCCACCAAAAGTCAGAGAAATGCTCTAAGTATTTATAACTGAAGGGTATAGTACTGGAACAAATTATGGGGAGGGGAATTAGTAATTTTCCAAATGATGTTTATCCATGTCTTGTAAAATTAATTTCTTCCTACCCTTATGCTACCCTGACATTTTAATTCATTTACCTTGGATGCATTTGAGCTTGCAAATCCTTTTTCATTTTTCTTTTAAAACAAGAAAGTAAATAATTCTATCCTTATTTCTTCCAAGGGCTCAGATTAAATCGTTGAGCTCCTTATTTTTTCTCTATCTAACTACTGATTTTCCAAGATTAAACTATTTGTGAAGGTCTTCATTCTCTATCTATCATCATGAAATTTAAAGCATGAAAAATTTAATATTAAGCTATTTAACTCATCATGGAGTATGGAATTTAAAACAAGTTGAACATAATAATTTATTTTGCAGTAAAAAGTAACTAGTAGTTGTATTTTGACTTGCCTCACTTTCATGTCTTATTCTTATCTCTTTTTTTGTTTAGAGTTCATTTTTTCTATTCTTTTTTGATATTTTTCTTTTCAACCCCTTTGATTTTCTTTTAGGAATTTTACCCTCTTTACATTTTTTATTTTATTTTTTTCTAATATGGGAAAAAATTTGTAGAAAGCAAAGTATGTACATATTACAAGACTAATAAAAGTCAATTCAAAAATTATGAATCCTATTATTATAGGACCCTAATAGACCACATACAACCAACAAAAGTGAGAGTAAGAATTTAACACAATCTATATCCAAATATGAATGAATTACCATAATTTATATAATAATAATAATAAAATTGAAAGAAAGAAACCAACAATATTTCCTAATCAGAATTTAATCGTCGTCATCATTATCTAGATACATTGTTACCTAGTTTAGATTTTTAGTTGTTCCAATGCCTTCAATACAATATTGATAATGAACATTCAACGAAACCGACAGTAAGAAATATCATGCAATGTGTATTTGAATACGAAATAATTAACATATTTCTTACAATAATCACTATTGAATTTAAATAAAACATCAACCATTATTCTTGAATCAATTGCTATAAATTTGAGAAATGATACATGTCAGTTATCCATTTCGAACTAAACTAAAAAATACTTCACGTACTTCTCACACATAAGTGTATCGATCTTGATCTGCAAGTACTAATGATAAAACCAATTTAATAATCATGTACTGACAATAACAAGTCCTGTGAATTTGCTACAACTTTAAAATTACAATAAATAAAAAGAACCCAACAAAATAACTGAGTAGCGTAATAATCACACCAAAAATAGATAATTCCATCCTATTAATTCAGATAATAGTTAAAGGAATATCTACAACGAACAAGAGCTTATTTTGTTTCCTGTTGTGCTATAGTCCAAACACACTAGAACGCTTCACAGAGAATCCCTATGATTTCCATGAGCCCGTACTTGATCACAATGTTTTTTCTAAGAATATGAGCATATGATATAGTGCCAACGAACAAAAAATGATGCACTTGTCATTAATGGAAATACAATATCCCCATATCCTCAAAACATAACATTATGATCGATAAAAGATATTATCTATTCTCAATTGAAAATAAAAAATGTATTTCACAACATATCATTAATCTGGAAAACAACCAACGTTCATTCGACCATGATTTCAGCTCCTTGGAGAGATAAAATTGTCCGCACATGTATTTTCCAAAAGTTGTATGGAAACACAAATCCTTTATGCACTAGTAAAAAACATTTCATTGGATAGTTTTTAAACTCTCTCATTTAGAACTTTTGCAGAGATAGCTATATGCAAAAAAAAATTCTATATCTAAGAAAAATGTTTTTACTATCCACAATGAAAAATGTGTCAAACACAGAGTATGCACGGAAAAAACAAAATGCACATTTTTTCATTTTCATAGTTTAGCATAAGAAAAAAAATAGATAACAAGACTGTTGAAAATGAAAAACCAATATGTTAGTAGAAAAAACAACAAAAAGACATATTTATGACTACATTTTTTATCGGCCTCATGTTTAGTTGTGCAGACCAGACATGTGTGAGAGAAAACAATGATTTATATTGTTAATTCTGATTGCATGGAGTGGTTCATAGGGTATTGTTAGACTATTAATTTTAATCTGCGAGATTTTTACCCACAATGAATTTGTTGCGAAAAAAGGCATATATGCATTTGTATTATATTGAAAGCATATGTGTTTTCTTTATTGGGGTGCTAAGTCATTATCTAGATGAATTATTATTTATATTTTTAATATTTGAATGTCTTCAATGCAATATTGATGACGAATATAGATACGACTCTACCAAAATATTTATGTAAACATAATCAATTAATTAACAAAAATTTCCATTCAGTAATTATCGAAAATATCATAAATTTGTCGTTATGTTGTTTTTTGTACATATTTACGATACCTCCCTAGATAGATCATTATATAGCTAAATTAATATCTATATTTTTAATTTTCCTCATCATTATCTAGATACTTTATCGCCCCAATACCTTCAATGCAATATTGAGAGAGTACAACTAACATAAGTGAGAGTAAGCAATTTAACGCAATCTATATATGAATAAAAATGAATTACCATAATTTCTATAATAATAATAATGCAAATTGAATTGAAATAAAGTATCCAACATTATTTCCTAATCACAGTTTAATCGTCCTCATCGTTATCTATATACATTGTTATCTAGTCTATATTTTTAAACATTCCAATGCCTTCAATGAAATATTGAAAACGAACATTCAGTGAAACTAACGGTAATAAATATCTCACAATCTGTATCTGAATATGACACAATTACCATAATTAATACGATAATGACAATTGAATTATAATAAAATAGTCGCCGTTAACTAGAATCAATTGCTATAAATTTGAGAAACGACACATGTAAGTTATCCTTTTTGAACTGAACTAAAACATATTTCACATAATTCTCGCACATGTATATCAATATCGATTTGAAGTTACTAATGATAAAGTCAATGTAATAATCGTCTACCAAAAATAACAAGCCCTGTAAATCTCCTACAACTACACAACTAGAACAAATAGAATGAACATAGCAAAAGAACTAAGTAGTGAAACAATCACACCGACAATAGATAATTCCATGCTATTAATTCGAAGAAGAGTTAAATGAATATATACAACAAACAAGAGCTCATATTGTTTGTTGATGTGCTATGATTCAAATGCACTATAACGCTCTGAAGAAAATCCCTATGATTCCCTAGAGTCTCTACTCGATCACAATGTTTTGTGTTGAGAAGATGGGCATATGATACAGTGCAAACAAAATAGAAATGATGCAATTGTCATCAATGGTAATATCATATCCCCATCTTCCTCAACATATAACATTATAATCGACAAAATGAAAAATTTGGTCAATGATCCATCATATTGATTGAATACAAGTAAGTTTTACGAAGTGCAATGTTATTAATGATTTGAAGCCGAAATGTTCCATGTTGACAATATAGGAAAATGATGCAGCACAATAGGAAGCAATTCATAAACATTAATCATGTACATCATATGCCTATAACCTTAGCACATATACATTATAATGAGAAAAAATGATCAATTTGGTCAATGATCCACCAACATAAAGAAGCAAGGGTTGTGAGCTATGAACACGAACATGTAATCATCTTTATTTATTGAAAAATATGTTGTTGTCCTACAGCTTGAAAAATGAATAAATTAGCCAATTCTCCGTCGCATTGATTGAATAAAAGTAAGCTTCACGAAATCGAAGGTTATTAATGATGAATATTTTCTATTTTATTTTAGAATGAAATAAATTAATGTTTCTTATTCCATGTTTATTAGAATTTGCTAATCAATTGATTAAAGGTTTCACTCTCCGCACAATGAAAAGCTTCATTTATGACTATCTTTGTGTAAAAAATAATATTTGCGCAATTACGCGAGGAAATCCATTTTATGTAAGAAAATTTCAAGCATTTCATCATACACAATCATAGACCTTCAGTATAATTTACATACACAATTCCACTTATATATATATATATATATATATATATATATATATATATATAAAATCGCAAAATTTACAAAAAAACTTTTAATTCTAAATATTAACTAAATAATTGCATCTAAAATTTGTATTGACTACGAGGAAACACTTTTCAAAATGAAATGCATTTCAAAATATTTAATCACGCAGTAAAATAAAAACGAAAAAATCCCTTACCTTAAAGTAAGAAGATTTAACAAGCATATTGTAATAAGAGAATGCTGAAATATCATTGCACTATGAATTGAAGTTACTAAAGTTCCCTCTACACTTTGCATTCTATGCACATATCTAAATCCAAAATTTTTTAAAATCTTGGCTTATAGCTAAATATGTAAAATTTTTAAATGAAAAAATGGTTTAGATCTAATTTTCTCGTCTACACCCTTACGTTCTCACGCAGCATTTCCTATTCTCTGCATAGTAAATTGTTCGCATAGGAAAAATTCACATAAGGGGAAAAAAATACATACTAATTATAAATTTGTTCATAGTAAAATTAATTACGTATCAATGACATATAATTTCCTCCCGCAACTCTCCGTTTGTATCGCTTATACACCCTCTCCGTGCCTCAGTTGGGGACAATGAAAATTTACATTGTGCACAATCAAATACTACAAAATTAACGTCAAAGATATATGACTAAAATCAAGGATAGTTACATCAATGATATATTTATCTTATTAGAGAGACTATGCAAACATTGAATCAACGATTAGAACCATAATTAAACAAGCTTGGTTGATAGCTGTAACTAAAATTGAAGTCTATGGAATGTGATTGTGGAGTTGTAGAATAAGAGCTCACTATTTCTTTTGCTAAAAATAGTTGAGCAGCTCTGCAATTTATCATCAATTTAGTCTTAAAAGCATGCTATTGAAATGATTAAATATGAAGAAGCGAAGTATATTTGGACATTATAAATACATAAAATGTCAATATTGGAATTGGGAGATGGAGCGACGATAATTGAAAGCGAAAGAAGGAAATGTTGAGATTTACGCTTGGATATTTTTGGCGATTAGAGAACATCAATATGTACTGAAGAGGATAACAATGAAAGAGATTATGATATCATGGAAGATTAAACCAAAAGTTCCCCTCCTTAGATCCAACTAGAAGTTAATGAAGCACAACCTCGCTTTATGATATTAAACTTATGTGTACTAATTTTCGTCAGTTTGATTAGTTTTTTCTTTTGTCATTAATAACTACAAATCAATTTAGAATATCATTCTGACTTACCCAATCATGAGCAGCCGTCAAAATGTTTCCCATATTTCTCACGATCAAACCTCCATACAATGAATAATAATATAATAATAGAGATTACAATTAGTGATTTAAACGTTAATTTATCTATAAACGATCCTCATTCCCTCTAGAGAAAAAACTACTCCGTCCAATCTTCGTCCCCTCTTTCTGAATAAAGTTTCCAATATAAAAAAGCTTAGCATAGTAAAAGATCCACACAATGAAATGTCCCATTCAAAGAAAATGACACAATGTCAGAGCACTCACACTAATTCAAAGCATTGTTAAAATTTTCATATTTCTATTTTACAATGATCAAGTATAAACGCAAAATTTTAAAGTAATTTTCTTATAGACATATATAGTTTGTTTACTTAAAACCAAACGAAGTATTTCGAAATCCTACTAGAAGATAGCGAAACTTGTTTTATTGCGGGAATATTTTGCTTTGTGTGAAACACATGTCAAATCTTATATTATGTAGAATTATTACAAAGTTACTGATAGTCAGTTGTAATTGAGTATTTGCTAAAGCATTACTAAGTACAAAACTAGCCTGTTTGGCAAGCTAGTAGAAAACTAAATGATGAAGAAGACACCAATGAAAGAGATGTTGATATCTTGGATTGACAAAGCGTTCCCCCCTTTCAGCTTCAACCAAAGTTAATGCAAGCCCAAGTCATTTATAATATCGAAGATATAGTAATACATTTACACAACTATTAGTCCCACCTCATTAATAAAGCAAATCAGTGAAAAATGTCAATATTTGCTTTTTGAAATTTTTTGAATTGTGAGCCCAATTCAAAGATAACAATTAATTTCCATGCATCAAATGTATATGTATTCCCATATTCGTATAGATGAATAATAATAATGATAATATATTAACATTAATGGTTTAACATTAATTTCTCTATGCACCCATACGTTCTCTCGAAAAACCCCATCCCTACTTTTTGTGCCCTACTAAATAAAGTTTTCAATATAAGGAAGATCTGCATAATAAAATGTCCCAGTCGCAGCAATAACACAGCTGTCAGTAACACTCTACATAATTCTAAGCATTGTGAAAATACTCCGTATTCGTTATAAAATGATCAAGTGCTAAACCAATTTTTGTAAGTAATTTTCTTATAGTACATACACAATTTGTTTTACTTAAAAGCAAGTAAGTATTTAAAAAAATTCCTAGTGAAGATATATAAACATGTTTTATCATAGGAAGTTTTTGTTGTGCGAAGACCCATAATAAAGCTTATATTGTAAGTCATAAAAAGTTACAATAGTCAATTACTAAATGAGTATTTGTAAAGGGTTATTGAGTATCAAAAAAATAAGAAGCTATATGTGCAAGTGGTTACGCATTCTTCACATATGGAAAAAGGACGGGAGTCTACTAAAACGTTATACACAAACCATTCTCCCACGTAAACCCACAATAGAAAACCCCCAAAAGAATGAAAAATAACAAAATTAATGATTATACTTCTCATACATACACTAGTACATACGGAAAGATTCACAAAGTTATAAAATCAAACCTCTACGAAATTACTCTCTTCGCTCATACTTTATACTCCCACACAACTTCCTCCACACACAGCTTCTTTGGTGCATGCTTCCTTCACACAAACTTACCTTTGAACAACCACATGCTTCCTCACGCACAAAATACCACCTCCACACACACTTAGTAAACAACATGATCATTAAATATTAGTCAACAAGCTTCATTCTACTATCCAAACTAGAAACTAGAGATCAACAAGGGTTGCCTAATGTTTGATCGAATATCAGGCGGCCAAGTTTGCATGCCCTTAGAAAATAAATGGAAACTAACAATATTAATTATTTTCAGTAAATATTTCCAAAATTAGAAATAAGATTTCCACTAAAAATTAGAAAATAATTTATTTTTGAATTCATGGAAATACGTAAAATTTCAGCATTTTCTTGAAACAATAGTTACAATTGCAAAAAAACAACGAAAATAATTCACTTGTCAACTGTTTGACTCGCAAGGTGAATGTTATAGTCCCGACGAGATAGAAAACACACATGCTTTCCAATATAACACAAATGCATATATGACACATTTAATATCAACCATTCTCTTGTAAAATTTTGACTTTATATTAACATTAATAGTTTAACGATAATTTCCACTATGCACCACTCCGTTCTCTCGAACATACCCACAAGTAATCCCCTCACAATAAAAATTAACAATTCTTTAATCATTATGTTATCTTGCTACATGCTTTGTACTCACGCAAAGTAAAATACCCGATAACGAAACATTATAATATTCCTACGCTCTCTGCACATACCTGCGTCCTCACGTAAACATTCATACATTATATGATATACAATCATACCCATCTTCTCGCAAGTTAAAGATATGCACAAATGAAAACGCAGTAATAATAATAACAAATTAACATTAATAGTTTAACATTAATTTCCACATGCACCTACCATTCTCTCGAAAACACCCCATCCTAATAAAAGTTCTACACAATGAAATATCCACGCACATACCTCATGCTCACGCAGAGATTCAATTCTACCACCAATGCTCAAAGCACTAACACACTCTGTCAAAGCACTTGTGAAACCACTCCCATTCTCCTCTAGCACATATAATTTACACAACAAATCGAGTGTGCTGCCAAAAAATCTCATAGATTAACATTAATAGTTTTACAATGTCCTATGCACCCACGATGTACAATGGAAATTAACGATATTAATCAAAAATATCTACGCAACTTCTCTCCCGCACATAATTCATACTTCGGACAACGAAAGACAATAATATTGCGTTGTCCCTCACCTACTCCGTCCTCCATAAACATTCATATAGGATATAGAATTTGGAAATGTGTATCCCCCTACATCCCTCACCCTACGCCTACGCAAAGGACCTTCAAACTTCTCCGCATTAGTTTTGTCGTCATGTGGGATAGAGTAATACGAATACAATATCAGCTTTCAATTTTAATTTCAGATCACTCACAAATGAAATGAACCTTCATGATTTTTATTTATATTTATTTTTGTCACTTTATTTATTCATTTTTAAACCAATTGTGAGTGCACCGAGAAATAATAAAAATAAAACGTTTTCCCACCAGGAGGAAATTATATCCTATCGAGTTTCTATCCCAATAAAATTAGAAATTATATTTCCGAAGAAATGAGAAAATATTTTTGAATTCATGAAAAATAGAAAAAAAATTTAGCATTTTCCCGAAACTTTGGTTAAAATTGTAGAAAAAAAACAAAATAATGCATAATCCATGCAATTTTGATTGTGAGGCAAATGTTATGAGTCTCTAATGAAGTAGGGACTAATAATATGTTATTAAAATGGATAGAAATATCTTTATATTTATATGTTTGAATATGCCATATTAAGAATTAAAATATCTTTATATTTATATGTTTGAATATGCTATATTAAAAATGTACATATATTTCGAAATCTATATCAACAATTACATTAACCTTATCATATATGATGTCACTCTCTATCTGTCATCAGTATCGATGCACTCAAATTTAATATTTTAAATTTTATTAATCAACTTCAAAACCATAAAGAGCCTTCACCAATGCGGAGACACAATATTTTCTTTTAAGTAACAAGTAATCTATGAAACTACCGAGAGTTTCACATATAGAAAATTTCTTCTTTTCTCCAAAATAACTTCTTCTAAATGACCGTTGAAAAAGATATTTCTAATATTCATATCTATAACTAATCAAAACAAAATACACCTATAATTAACATGTCGCCACCAAATTTTGTGTTTGAGTTAAAATTCTTCTCTTAACCAATCCTTTATTGATAAGTAAATGCTTTATGTATTTACTCTGGATTTTCACTATTTTTAATTGTTAATTTATTATAAGCAGTAGAGATCAAAATTTTGAAAGTGTAAGTATTTCTTTATTTTTTTCTAATCTTTCTCAATGCATGATATATCTAGAGTTTGAAACATGTCGTGTTTTTTTAGAAGTCAGGTAGTTGCTTGAAAGGAATAGATTGTTATATTCACCACCCAAGTTTAATTTAAATCAGAGCATGACATGTTGAATTAATATTATTGAATATTTTTGTTTTTAATGACTTTTAGCCTTGTTGTTAAACAACCTTGGACTTTAAAGAATATCTTACCCCCTCTTACATAGTTAAAAGTGAAGTGCTTGGTTAGTTATATATATGTACATCATAAACAAGGAAAGAAATATTGAAAGTAGTTTTTTTTACTTTTCAATTACTATATATATATATATTGAAATACTTTTACATAATATAGAATGTTAAAATACTTTATTTATGGTCCATATTGAAACATTGTTTTTGCTATTAACATTTATTTATCTTTTTATTATGGTGAATTTGTAATGTCAGGCTAGACCCAAGATCAAATTTAGGGGTTGTCACTATAACACCAAGAGTATATCTTTCAACCACATTAAAATACTTTATTATATCAGCTCGCTACATGATAACACCAATATTATATTCAACAACCCCTCTTAAAATACTTTATTTATGGCTTCACTGCCACTATAACACCAAAATTATATCCAAAAACCATTTAAAATACTTTATTGATGGTCACACTGCCACTATAAGACTATGAGTATACCAACAACCCACTAAAGATTATATCCAATAGCCGATTAAAATACTTTATTGATGGTCATCTGTCACTATAACACCAAGAGTATATCCAACTAATGATTTAAAAATACTTTATTTCGATGGTCCAAATTGAAACATTGTTTTTGCTATTAATATTAATTTATTTATCATGGTGAATAGGTAATTCATTCCACAAGGATGGAGAAGCCTACGCCTAGAACTATACCACAAGGAGATTTATTTATGGTCACTTCCACTATAACACCAAGAGTATTTCCAAAAAATAGTTAAAAATACTTTATTGATAGTCATTACCTTATACCTATGCACAAAAGGTATATCCAACAACCAATTAAAATACTTTATTGGTGGTCCATATTGAAACATTGTTTTTATTTATATATATATATTATTAATATTAATTTACTTCTATCATAGTGAATCCACAAGCGGTGGGAAACATTACTCCTTGATCCTTATCACAAGGGTGTCAAAATATTGTCCATAACATCCTCATTGTGCACAACCACTCAGTAGTCTCGCACGTAGAGACTTGTTTATTACTATTTGTTTTTAATATGACATCTAGCAACTTTTATTTATTTATTTATTTTTACTTGGAATGAAAGCATAGGGAAGTAAAACGTCAACTCATAAAATGGGAAGGGACTCAGAAGCCAGTCGAATACAGTCAGTGAACAAATGAAATAACTAGTAATAATATCATAGGAACCTCACGTGTAACTCTGTAATTGACTGAGCTAACCCTTAGAGGCTGCCACTTAATAACTTTATATTAAACTAATTTAAGGAATTATACATCTCTTTATAGTGAAAAGTAAAATGTGCATTATATATATATATATATATATATATAACATTGAAATAATTTATTTATGGTAAATAATAAAACATTAATTTTTTACTTGTGTTTAAATATTGTTTTTGTACAAGAAACATGAGAACATTTGTATTGTGACATTATGAAACAACAATATATATATCATTTTGCAAAGAAAACGCTCATGCGATTTATTCAGTAGATTGAAGAAAAATTACATGTTGTAGATGCTAAAAGCATATGATAAAGAAAGATTGAGTCAACTCTGTACTTTTGTAAGATTTATACATTCTACATCAAAGAGCTAAAATATTTATTCTTTTTCTACCTTTTCTTTTTCCACTTTATGCCAACCACGCGTGTTGGGTGTGGATGATACTAAAAGCCATTTGATTATCTTTTAAATTATTGGAACTCTTTGTAAGAATCATTCACTCCGACCACATGGGTGCATTTGGATCCACTTTGCCTCTTTGGGTGGGTACTCTGTTACATGTTAAACATTGTTGTGAGGCTTTGCAGATATTGGAGCTATGCGGAGGTGTGCTCAATCTTTCCTTCATACGTGAATTAATCTTATCATTATGAGGTATCAGACTTTTTGTATCATTTTTTGGTACTTCTACTTTCTTCTGCTTCTACTACTTCAGTGATGCTACAAATTTCCAACCTTTGGGCTTTTGAGTTGTCTCTTTTTTCTATTGATGTCCTTTTGGCTTGTGCTTCGGTGCTTTTTGGAGATGTAGCCCATTAGTAGATAGGTACGAGCAATCGAAATGCTCGTATTTTTGTAATCAAGAGTTTGTGTCCATTGTTGATTGGTTATTGTAGATCAATATAATGCGATTAGGTAATCCTATCGACTAAGATCGACTCTCGATAAAAGTTATGGCAAAATTAAAAGAGGTCTTTTGCTTGGGTTCGTTTTGGAGTGGATCTGAGAAATCTTCTACGGAGTTCCGGATACCTTCTAATCGATGCGAGAAATGAAAAGATATGATTATGTCATCTGATCCAAATTAACATTTGGATACAGCAATCACTAGTGTTAGTATGAGGTCCGGAAGAAGACCAAAAAGCATACAAACCTAGCATTGCCCCAAAATCCATAATCCTTAATTTAGAACACTATTCCTTGTCTTTGACTATACCTTTTGAGTATAAACATGTATATCATAAATTAGGTGTCCAATTTGTGAAATACACGATTGATCGTAACGACTCTGATTTGTGTGCCATTATACATTAAATCTATAGATAAGTGATAGTGCTTATGGTGTAGAAATATGCATAAAGAACATTTACTTCTCTGTTCTCTACTAACAGAAGTCAAAGCTGAGATCTAAGTTTTTGTGCTCACGCCATGTACGACCCAGGGGAGGGAAAAGTTGAAATTCCTTGTGTGTTTTGAGGCATCCTCTCTCCTGTTGAAAACATATTTGAACAATGCAGGGCCTTTGGAACTGGAACCCTGAGCATCTTCCAATTAGTCTCGAAGGTTGAGAGAGATAGCGATCAGGGTCAGATATTCCTATAATCGCTTCCAATAGTGGTGGTCGTCCTGCATCAGTTTTCTTGTTGTATAAATCAAGTTTTGAAATCTTATTGGTATGCCTATTTTTTTTGGATCTCTTGCCGAAAGATTCAAATCCGTGCATCCCCGCCCTAGATCCACCACTTTGCCATATGGAGTTTCACGCTGAATGTTTTAAAAAATATTTGTTTTCATCTCTCCTTCATTAGGGGTCTTCCTGCAGACTTTTTGTACACACTCTGGCTGGCTCTGGATATGCGAAATGACTGTTTTTGGGATGTATCAGAGTCAGATATAGGTATGTACACTGTAGATATGAGTGTAATGGAACCCTTGTGATCATGCTCTTGTACTGCAGTCCAGTCGTAAATCCCAAACAATAAGCATAATGATAGATCATGCTCTAGGATCACTACAAGATGAAGATTCTGTGCAGGAAATCGCTTGATAATCCATGGATTGGAATTTGTGGGTCGCCACGATCTACCTTACCAGTACTCATGAGTCCTAAGATCCTCGGTGCTGAGTGTGACTCAAATAGCATCTTGATGCAATTCTCATTCATCTGCAGCCTAGATCGATGGAAGATTGTCAGATCTAGTCTTAGAATTTCCCAGATCCGAAAGGGTTGGGAGGAAATTTGCTGCGGGATCGATAAATAGGAAAGTCAGATCGTGATCTCTCCAAGTAGTAGTTGGTGTAGAACAAACCGCCGGAAAACTAAATCTGATCCCAAACGCAGATGAGCTCCCATGTGTTTGACCACCAATACAATAGATGTGGTTGTGTCCGCCATCTGGATATGACGTCTGCAATATTGAAAACGAAACCGTAACGAACACTGCATGCAGTAAAAACGTAGAAATCCCTAAAATATCTCCGGTAAAGGTCAAATCATATGTATATAATTTTATTGGTTTGATAAATATAAAAGAGATTTGTAATGCAATAATTTTTGTATTTAAAAATATGAAATTAAAATATGACATTTAAAAAAAATATTAATAAATCGTAGAAAAATATTTCACATATCTATACTAAAAAGAAATATTTTTAGGAAAATTTATAAATAAACTATTTCAATCTTTTTAATATTTAACTTATACAATCATTTATATTATTAAATATCAAGGATAAGGAACTATCACAAGTTGTATGAGCTCTCGAAACAAGAGGTGGTCAAAAGTACGATTTATGATGCATGAAAGTAGGGGTTAATGCACCTATTGATGTTCAATGAGATGAAACATCAAGCTCATGAAATTGAGTGGGAGAAGAGTTAATGGCATGAGGCAAGTGAGAGAATAGAGGGACATGTTGGGAGATGAGGACTACCATGATGATTCCAATACTTTCTAGTTATAAATCATAAGTTTGTTAATGCAATGATCTATATTGTGGCAATGATGAAGTAGGAAAGGGGAAGCTACTTTTATTTGGGATTGCCGGAGTCAATTGGGTAATTACATTACTAAATATCTCTAGTTCTAGAACTTGTAGTTTGTTAGTTGCTAGTGTTTTTTTCTGCCCTCTAACATTCCAGTTGTTTTTATTTGTTGAGTTGGGTAGAAAGTAATGACTATCTTTTCCCATCACTTGTAGGTTTATTGCTTATGGAGATCAGCTAGGGCCCCTACTTGTGCATAGTATGTTTTTCTATTTGGTCAACCACTTCCTCTGTTTGTTAGTAACCTTGGGTTCTTTCTGTGTTTTACCAAAATTAGAGTGGTCGAATATATTTTAGGATAGGTGATAGCTTCTCATAGAGGTATTTATAAGGAAAGTGTGTTTTTCAGACTTAGGCCCCACGTCATGAAGTGAAAATGGTCAACTTGGATGAGTCGCGAATCTTGTAGAAAAGGTGCAACCAGGAGAGGAAAGGGGTGTGTGAATGGCTCCAAAAGATGCCTTTCCATCATACCTGTAGCACAAGCAAGTGCTGCAGAGGATACCACACTAGTTTTTGTAGTATTTCAAAAGCACCATTCTAAGTACTCAAATTGTAGTGGAAAAATGGATAATTCATAGAAACATATTGAAATAAAAAGACTCCACATAGAAAATATGCATATTGAATTTCCAAAGTGGGTTAAGAAATTTAGTTTCTCTCGATCACCTTCATGTCTTACTCAAGTTCTTTGTAGCAATGGAATTTTACTAGCTTTCCAAAGAAGCCTTAGCTTTTGCTATTACTTAGAGAAACAAAAGTCACATGAACTTCGAATAAATGGATATTAATGCTGAAAAGGTTGTGAAAGCCAGTTTACCATCCTCCTGGCACATTTTGTATTTTGACTTTCATCTTTGAAATATGTATAGTGTAAGTATCAAACTTTAAGGACAAGGAAGAAACATTAAGCTCATGACGCGCCATAAAAGCTTCTCAAGGCTGCCACTCTCCTACTTGATGTACCAGCTGAGGGGATGACTGCGAAAAGTGTAGGAACCCTAGCAATGACAAAGATCCACTAAACTCCTCACCGCTCTTCTTAATTATGTTTAGCTAGGTTTATAATTAAAAATTCAATAGTAATATTTTTCTTATCAACTTATATTTACTTTCATACTTACATAAATTTTCATTGTTTTTATCAAAGATCTATTGTTTTACGGATCTAATAATTAAAACCTCAGTTTCCTTTTTTAACATAACCTCAAAACGACAAGTTGTGAGTATACCTCATACACTACTACATATACATAGATGACTTTATACAACTGACTTTCATTAAATGATGTTTATATCAATGAACATAAATCCTCAAAAACTAAAGTGTGATTCTTCGGATGATTACTACATTTCGGTGACAAATACTCATAGGCTAACTCCCCTATTATGCTATTTTAGCGGGATAGATGTTTTTGAGTGGAAAAATATGGAGAAAATTGAGATATGCTGAGGGAGATAGTGTGGTTTTTTTTATTCTATATTGATTTTTTCCCTCTTACTAGCTATTACTTAGAAGTTACGGTTTCTCTTGCTGCTGTGTTTCTTGTGGATCCACACCTCTCGTTTGTAGAAATATTAATGGGCCTGATCTCGCTCCTTTTCTTAAGCTTTTCACAGCTCTCTGAGGTTAAGTAAAGATGAAATATTACCATTGTAAAACTAATTACAGCAATTCAAATTTCTTCCTTTTCTGTCATTGATATTTTTCCCTTTAGTTTTCAGAATCTCATCTCATAGTGAATATCTACAAATGTTTTGTATTAATCTGTTGCCTTCATTAGAGAAATTAATGATGATTTTTTGTTGAATTGGACTTGAATTATAAAACACATAGTAAAAATATTCTTTAGATAATTTCAAGAGTGTTTTATACTCCATGTTGGGATTCCTTATACATATAAATGTATATTTCTTTGAGTGATATATTACAATCTTTGTATAAATTTTGGACTTGATTTATGGTTGTGAATTAGACGAACACAATATTATTAGTATTCATCAATCTCATAAAATTTTAGATAAAATTATCTTTGTCAAAAATATATATCAATCAATTCATTTGCCATTATCAAGAAAGAAGTAATGTAGTGGTCTGTGGTTTTTCAAAGAACACATAATTACGTAAGAATCAAATTGTTAGGTACACTTGGCTTTGAACATAGAGAGTCAAAGTTGTTACTTCGTATAATAAAGGTCTTTTGGGCACATGGTATTGATAAGCCATGGTATTCACCCATGGTGATCAAGATTGGATCATTATAACCCATTTTCACTTTTTTTATATCATTAGTAGCTTTCTCGGTCGGAAAATGGGAGGAACAACTCATAAACCAATTTTTACTAATGGGTCCTAGTTTGGTGAATTAGAGGTTTAAAACCTTTTGGAGGTAGTTTGGGAAACTTTAATAAAGATTTTTTGGGGTCTAAAAACTCTCACTTGTGCTAGAACCTCGACTTTGTTGTACACTAAAGCACGCTTTCCAAAAACACAAAAACAACCTCAAAGGGGAGAGTAAATATCCAAAAGTTATGCCACCCAAGTTGACCTTCCTATTTTGTCCACCACGATTCAAGAGGATGCCATGTTGGAAACTGTACCTAGGAAAAATTGGTTAGCAATATGCAATATGATAAAGAATAATCTAGAAGATCAAGTAGTATCTCATATAGAGGGTTGAATGGGTCAAATTTAACCCCTGTCGTACCTATCGATTGTGTTATATACCATACCACTAGGTGGAAGAGGAGGCTTATTTCTATTCTAGAGGATTTTGTTCACATAGTTGGAGTAGAGAGAGTTTTTAGTTCTGTGGCAACCCACAGATACATGTCCTCACTCATTTATATTTGCACCATTTCCATTTAAAGAAAGAGATGGATAGGGTGATTTCCACCTTTTAGTTAGATTTCTCTCGTAGTGTTTCTTAGGGTCATATCTTGTGTAATTTTGGTTTTGTGAAGCGATTTATCTATTTTTTTCTCTATTTTCATTAAATATTACATTTATAAGTAATAATTTTTTTTAATAAATCCATAAAACTAAGGAAAAATGAACACTCATAGTATATAATTTAGATTTCAAAAAAGGTAAATTTCTTTATCGAGATATGTTGTGACTGAATTATCCAATGCAATATCCATAGTAAATTATGGATTATAATAATATTAGAGACAAGTGTCTTTGGGGTGCATTGTGGTAATTTGGGGGATATAGATCGAATAAGAAAAAAATCTATAGAAACTCTAGCCATGACTATTGAAAAATACATTAATATACCCTTGAGATCTGATAGAAAAAGAGTTTCACAAGGTGGAAAAGCAAAGTCGTAGGCATCAACCCATCCACATTTTTACCTCCTCATTAGGATCTACCAAATAAACTGGAGATTAGATAAGACAAAGGTTCTAACATAGAGGTCAGATTAGAAGGAAAATCGTAGGTCAAGAAGAAGAAGAGAAGGAGTTGAATAGAGAATCCAAAAAGAACAAGCTAGTTTAGAGCTCGATGAACCACTTACGATCCATATTGATATATGGAAGTGAAGAGTTTGAAAATTACGTTTCGTATCAAAGTGAGATTTATAGTTTTAAAAAATGACAATCACTAATGATTCTACAATAGTTAGAGGTTTTATTTATAGTGTACCATCAAATAAGGGAGGAACATAAAATTTCATTTCTTATTTGCATTTAACTAGAGGGCCATAGCACCTAAACTAGTGGGAAAACCATATGGAGACCCTAAACTGGAGGGAATCCTTAGTATCGAGAGAGATGATTTCAAAACTTTCATAAAGAAGTCTCAGCTTTCATGTTGGGTATGTAGAGAGGACTAGTGGATCTGATGGCATTACTTGAGTGTAAAGATAGAAAAGTGTATAGGATTACACCATAGAAGTTATGAAGATGTTAATAATGTTGGGTATCTCTCCGGCTAAGAACCTGCAGACATACTCACACATTTTGAGGCGTCTACACGTATCACGGATGGAAGCAAGTGATTTCATTCAAAAATATAACAAGTGAGGCTCTGCAAGGTGATATGCATATGATACTCAGAAAAGAAAAAGGATAAAAGAAGGCACATAATCAAGTAGGTAGAAAGCGGAAGGAACACTAGAAATATTCTAAAGAAGGAAAGAATAAATGGAATTGGTGGATGGATAAAATGATAGAAACCATAACAAACTACAGATGCAAAGAACCCGACAACCATGGCAACACTGTAACATTGATGGTCATATAGAAGAAGGTGTTGGAAACTACATCAAAATTCAACCCAAAGAACCGAGAAGAAGGAAAATAAAAGGAAAAATATCATGGCCACAAATCAAATGTGATTAGGTGGAAAGCAAGGCGAGATGTCGATGAGAATATTTTTTGCACATAAATAAGAAGGGGTTGAATTTGAGTAGCCTTCGCAGTTGAAAGCAGAAGGATATGACCAAACTCTTCCATATAAAGATACATGTGAATAAGATGAAAATTGAGCTTCTTTTTTTACTCAATGTCTCAAGTGAATGATCATTACATTAGACCTAATCAATAAATTGGGATTGAGGGTTGAGGATCATCCTATCCTACATCCATTGGGCAGGTAAATAAGGATGCAAAAATGAAGAGAAAAAAACAATGTAAAATCAAATTTAATATCAATGTTGACTTTATTGATGAAACATAATTAGATGTAGTCTCCACTTGACGTATGTGGAGTTGCGCTGTGGGAGTCCCCTCGTGTATACATGCATGATGTAATATTCATGTAGAGATCCAACTTCAATTCCACCTCATCAAGAGATGGAAAATCCTTCACCATCAACGCACACAAGGGAAAGTCTAGAATTTTGATGGTAAAGTCACACAATCGAGGTAAGAAACATATCTATTTTAGTAAGAAGCATGTTTTATTGTTTTTAAGAGAAACTCGAGTATGTAGAAGAGTCAGTGAGAGCAAAGGAATCCTTGGAAGGGAGATACTAAGGAACATAGAAAACAATTAAGCAGTTACTAAAAACATATATATGGAGTGTTCGGATCCTAGAGGGTTACAACCCAAGAGGGAAGTGGATCACATAATCCCAATTATTGCTAGACTCCAACTTTCCAAATATTTTGACTATACAAGTAGTCTATAATGAGAAGAAAACAAGGTGAAGAAGCATTTACAATAGCCATTGGAGCACGATGTCATTCCACCAAGTACCTCACCATGTGGGTAAAACCATCATATTGTGCCCCAGAAGTGATAGATTGGTAAATTTTAATTGATTACAAGGTGTTGAAAAAAAAATGCTCATAGCCTTAAGCACTCCTGCCAAGGATAGATGATTTTCTAGTATCTAGTTGCGTAATGAGAAAAAATAATTTAACAATGTTGACTACAAATTATAGGTTATCACTAGGTTCAAGTTAAAGAAGAAGATAATTGGAAAAATACTGCACTCAAAACCGATACAAGGATTGTATGAGTGGTTAGTCAGTGTCATTTGATTTATGTGTAATGAAACAACTATATTTATGAGGTTAATTAATGACACACTACACCCTTTTTCTAGCATTCAAACGTTATTGTTTATTTAGATGGTATACTCTGGTATATAATACTACTTGGGTGGAAACAATTGCGTAATTAATTTGTGCAGTCAAGAGTCAATAATTGATTAGGTGGATAGAAAAATTTAACCTCCATAGAATACTCTAGAATATTCTTGTAGAATACACAAATCAAAAGCTTAGATTTATTTCCAAAGTAGTTATATGCATTTTTCCCTTTTTTATTTGAATTCACTAATTAAAACTATTATAAACTAGTGTCATTTGAAATGAATTATGGTTTTTTAGGCATGTTGTATTGATAATCCATGGTATTGTAACGTAAAGCTTATTTACAAATTAAGAATATCCATAATAAAGTGGGGGTGAACCTCCATGGTTAGAATTTTTTTACATGTTATTTAATGTATATATGATTAACTTATATATTAATATTAATAATTTTAAATAAACTATTAGTTTACTTAATTTTTATGATTTTTTTAAAATTTTAACAACTTGATGTTGACTGATTTTTTTAAGTGCAATAGAAACAAGCACAAATTCTGAAATCGATAATTACTTTCTAATTATATAGATGCTATCTTCAAAATTTCTAGTTTAGCATTAAGCAATTAGTACTTGAGAAGAAATTCGACCATAGATGCCATAGGGATAATACAAATCACAATAAAGAGAAATTATGCATAAAGAAAACACAAAATTTATCTGGTAAAAACCCTCTTTTAGGGAAAGAAACCCAACAACCCTTTTCTTAGATGAGATTATTCAATTTATCAAGAGATGCATCTCATGTTTCTCATTCAAAAATCCTAGCGGCCAACAAAAAAATCCCTAGTCAAACTATCTTCAAGCAAAGCTAAATTGTTTCCCTCGAAAAATTGATCAACTACGATCCACTTTAGGAAGAAATTTAGCTATACGATTTCTGTTCACTCATAATTTCGGTCTTACTCCTTTTCCCCTGAAATTTTCGGTACTGCCAATGAAATTGTCCCAGAAAAATTCATCCTCTCTTTCCACACGTGCAAAGGAGTCAAATATAGAGAGATAAAGAGCTCGAGAGTAAAATTTTGGGAAGGTTCTAGTCAACTTCGAGCTTTCTTAGTATTTTGTCTTCTTCGCATAGATGAGTAGATGATCTTCTTCTTGTCCAATCCAAATTTTTTGTGTCTCAAGGAGGAATATGAGTGGCCTCGTATATCATGGAATATGGAGCCCGAAGGTTTGTGATAAGAGTGGAAATCCAAATTAATCTTCTTGGATGAGGTCGACTTAACATTTGGAGGAATTTACATTTAGAATTTTCAAAAAATTGATATTCCCTCTTTTTGGAGCCGACTTGGAACTCCACATTTTATATTTATCATTTCTCATATAATTGGAGGATAATTTTTTTTCTTTTTTGAAGACTATCCATAGCTACAAAAATTCTAACACTCCCTCTTAGCTAGGGAATTATTCATATTGACTTCTTCGGATGTTCTCTCTTGTTGAAAAATATCTCTAAGAAAAAGGGTAGAAACAACTCAACATCCAACATTAGCACTGCAACATAAAATAGTCATCGTAATTCTAGTCAACTTTACCTTTGACCCATAGTATATAGTAATAATCTTTGGATCACCATAATCACTGGTAAAACACCTCCGACCCATAGCTGAAACCTCCTAGTAACAAACTTAACCACATTTTGCAGGGATTAATGCGGGCCAAATTCATTCAACCATGACTTCGAGTAATTACAGGCCTAAATCCTCACTAGACCATTCTCCCATAAGAACATTACATGGAAAAACCTAATCACACCCATAACACTAGGAGAATGTCTATCCTTGTTGCTACAATATCAACACTCCATTTCACTAAGGGGGTATTCTCAACCACTCCAAGCTTGTCCATAAGTATACAAACTTCTACTTGGGACATGAGCTTCATGAGCAGAATGTCAGGAATATTCTCTCATCTATAGAGATGTATTGGAGTGTCATCACGCTTCTCCTTGTACCATGTCATATATATAATTGTACTTGATCTCAATGTGCTTCAATGACATATAATGAAAATATGGATTTTCATAGAGCTTCACATATATTTCTATTATCACAATGTATCACGGTAGGGTTTACTACGCTACTCGATCAGAACAATCCAATGAGTAGTTTTTGATGCCACTACTTTGCTTTCACAACCTCGTCAAAACAAGCTACAATGTACTCTACCACTGTAGTATTTAGTGTGCACGGTGTATGATTTCCCTGTCTCATCCGGCTAAGAAATCATAGTGGGAGCCCAAACTAAAGAAAATCCTAATGTACTTCTCCCGTATTCTACACTCCCAACCTAATCATAATTAGTATACCCTACTAGCGTGTGCTCATTTACACCAAGCACACTTATTTCTGTTATCAAACTATACAACTGCAACACTTAAAAAATAATATTTCTTGTTACTATATCCTCTTGATTTCATTGTTTGTATGATCTCGACCTATTTCTATTGATAAATATAATTTTCATAATAGGGTAAAAAAATGCGAAGGCTAGGTTACACTTTTCGTGAGAAACATAGGTGTAAAATTCATTTTCCAAAAGATATTCAAACTTTTTATACAGGTTCAGCCGAAACGTTAGAAACTTCGGCCAAAGTTTGTAAATTAGTTCAAAGTAGAACTAATTTTTCCCATTTGACATTGAGCCCGACGTAATACTGACATGGGTAAACAGCATTTTTGAGTTGAGATGGGAGACGGACACCACGCCTCAGGCCTGAACTAATAGATCCGATCGAACTTTTGAAAAGAATTCTGGCCTAAATATTTTCTTATAAAATATGCATCGGCCCGTAGACATAAGAGTGTTTCGGGCTTTGTTATCGTTTTATGATCTCCGACTCTCGCTCGTTTTTTTGTTGCGTCAGTGTTTCTTTGGTTACGGGGGGCGAGGGAGTGTGAGAGATTCGTGTTTGTGTTTATTTTTTTATGTCTATTTTTTTGTGGGTTTTGTGTTATGTTTTTCTATATTTTTTTTGTTCGCCGGAGTTATAGATAACATGCGTCTGTCGATGATCTCCTTCCTGTTGAGTGCCCTGCCTGCGTCGTTTCGTTAGTCGCTAAACTCGTCGTCTCGGGTGTAGACTGAAAAAAACTCATTTCTAATTAGTTTGCTAGATTTCCTTAGTAGAGTGTTTGTTTTTTTGGTTAGATTGTTCTAGGTGCAGTGTTTGTTTATGGTTATAGTGTTTCTTTAGTGATTTCAGGTTTGCATCCTAATTCTATACCCAATTACATGTAACGTTCGCTCATAAAATATACCAAATAAATTTAATTAAAGTCTATCTGAGTAATATACCCTAATAACTATCTCTCTAAAAGGATCTATCCCCACGAGACAGATGTAATAAATTCTGCATCAATATTTAATGTTCGATGAAACCCCTTGGGTAGCATCCTCAGCGCTATCAAATGAGAGTCTTATTGATTGTTTTGGTTGTGAAGAGCATGCTACCATACCTTACTCTACATTATAAATTTGTACCTTCGTCACATTCTATTTTAACATATGCTTCTTTGTCCAAATTGCTATCAATGATTACAATGTAACCAACATCAATCACCAGACAAGTAATTTGTTATAACGACGTATATTTTCTTCTTCATATATGACACAATGATGGTAACATATAGGCTTCCATTGCCAAGTACTACTTGGCATTGTGTAGAAACTAAAACATTTGTTTATGATAAAAGCTCAACTCTGCTCTCATCGTCATTTGCCTTCCATATAATGTGAAACAAACTATGATTCGGCTGACTACGAGGAAATGAAAAATTAGCCTTAGATGAACACACATTAGCTACTAATAGTGTGATCATAACAAGGTTCTATGTCTAATGTGTGACAACTCGAATATCGGATGTTTCCATAGGAAAAGTTGTAAGAAATTCAATGCTACAATAAGCCACTAGGTCAAGAATAGTGAAGCTACTTGAATTCAACAGACTTTCCCAACTTCGATTTATGCTCGGTCTAGTTTGCATGGAGCCTTTCCAGAAAATATTTTGGGACTTCAAGTAGCATTCATATTATGCATGCTAGAATCCAAACCATATATATCGTTTAGCAACTTGAAGATTATATGCCGAGTGGAAGGGAGAGCTTCCGGACACCTCATCGACCACCTCTTTACTCATTCTCTTTCTCACACAAACAAACCTCGCGAATGACGTTTAGTGGAACATGATTACTGTGCATATACTAATGTGATCGTACGAAAGACCTTGATGCTAGGTTAGATGGTTGTTTTATTGGTTAAGTAGAATCAGTTCAAGTAAGAGCGGTGTTTGTTTTCTTTCTTTCTTATTCCCCGAAGCTCGAGAGCTTCCTAATCTAGCTAGCTTTCTAATGCCTCAAAGAGTAAGAGTTGTATGTGTTTTCACGCTATTGATGTACTCTGTTATTTCCCTTCAACCTCCACGGCATCCAATATCTCTGTGTTCTTCTTATGAGCACCAACTCACAACTCTATTCTTTCTTAAGCTTGTAGGTTGTATTTGTGTTTTGTTTCTTCCTCAGACCTTTGTAGATTGTCTCATGTCTTTCTCACGCAGTGTTTTTTGTGGTTACGTGCCATATCTTCCTAAATACTCCTTCCTAATCTAAAACCTAAGCTTTTCTTTCTTATTCCGATTTCGACCGGCTTCCTAATCTAGCTAGCTTTCTTCTAATGCCTCAAAGAGTAGAGTTGTATGTGTTTTCCCTAATGGCTCGATAGCTCTATTATTTCCTTCAACCCTCTCCGTCAGATCTAATATCTCGTGTGCTTCTTCTTATGATGCACCAACTCACAACTCTGTTCTTTCTTAATCTTTTTGTAGGTTTTATTGTTTGTCTCTGTTGCTTCCTCGGACCTTTGTTAACAGATTGTCTTCGTCTTTCAACAGAGTGTTTGTTTTTTGTTATAAGTGTGTCTATCTTCCCCGAATATTCCTTGCTAAGCTAAAACCTAAGATTTTCTTTCTTATTCCTCGACTCAGAATTTTCCTAATCTAGATAGATTTCTAATGCCTCGAAAGAGTAGAGGTCGTATGTGTGACTTTTGACATAACTTCATCAAACACTACCAATAGTTGTTTAAGTAGAGTGTATAAAATAACTTTGCACCCCTTTCACACTTATTACTTCAATCCAAGTTTCTATGTGTAGATTTTAGGCCCACCTCACTAGATGATGTGGTGGTTTTAATATTGTAATTGAGATGATTAAAATTACTAGGATTGAGGTTGAGCTATTTAAAAAAAATTAACTTTCAAAAATTGATTTAGTTATACTTTTCATTTTTTTTGGACTCTTATGCATTTAGAATTGGTTTCTTTGTGTTTTTATGAGAGTGTTTTTGAATCATAAAAAGTTTCCATTTCTGTAGCGTTATGTCTTTTAGGGGGAGTGAAAACATGGAATTTCATAAGATATTGTCCCTTTCTGTGAGGGACTTACAAAATATTATAGCAATTGACAGATTGATTTCCTGAGTGTACAATGGATTGAAATAGCTAAATATGGGATTTGATTCATGTGTACATAATTGTGTAAAATGGATTCAAATGGCTAAATATGGTTGTGATTCATATGTACATAAGAGCTTGTTGTTTGATTCTTAGAGATCACTTTTCCTCAAAGAATTAAAAACAATGTTTTATAGGATGGATTATTATAGCTTCCTTATTGTCTATTTCCTATAGTAAATGCACACAAATTTTCTTCTACAGCACTTTTTGATGGAAGTGAAAAAATATTGATTCCTTATAAGTTGATATAATTAAATTGGATAACTTTGATATTGGTTGGAAAAATGAATACCGTGGAAATACGAAATAGTGAAGTGAAACTGAATGGTATTCTATGAAAAAGGTGAAATGCGTGTTGACTATAGTTTATAATTTTATGCATTTGGAGGCATGATGTTAATAGGAATGATTGATAGAAATGGTTTATTCATTAATGAAGACCCTTGGCTTTTTACCATAATGCTACTATAGTTTTTCCTTTGTCATTCATATTTATGTTGATGCTAACTATTTTTTATTACTGTACCTAAACTTACACCTTCCATGATGCTTCCTCTCCTAGTGTTGTCATTTTACTTTTTAATCATCTATGAAATGTTAGAAAAGTGGAGTGTTTTATGATGTAATGTGGATATTACTAATCTATATTAGGAGTACATTTACTTTTCTAATCCTATAAAATGTTAAAAGTGGAGTGTTTCTATGATGTAATGGACATTACTACAATCTAGATTATAAATAGGCATGATATGGATGATAGTGTGTGTTGATGTTCAAGTTGTAAAATTCCTTGTACATATCAAGGATTAATGATAGAATAATCAAAAAAATGACATTATTATATTATTAGACAATCGTATAGGTGCAAAATCATACTTTTTATTAAGGACATATTCAAAAGCAAGTTAGAAAATTCCTTTTTAATGTTCTTAGCTTACTATTTATAGATGTCAAAGTAATGGCTCTAGATGTGATTTATCCCTCAAAATTTAATGAAAACTAAACTTCTAAGACAAACCATGTACATGTCATTTTTCTCCCACAAACTCATCAAGGTGTGACTTTTGACATAACTTCATCAACCAATACCACCAGTTTGTTTTTAGTAAGTGCATACAAATATTTTTTTCAAACCATGTACAAAATAATTTCTCCCACAAACTCATCACGTGTGAATTTTGAAGGCATAAATTCATCAACCACTACCACTCAGTTGTTTTAGTAAGTATATAAAATAGTATTTTGCAAACATTAGAGGCAAACTTTAAGGAAAACTATGTACATATCATTTCTATGTCATTTATCCACATAAAATTTAGGCAAACTTTAAGGACAAACCATGTACGTACATGTCATTTTCTCCCATTTCTCATAAAATCCAAGGCAAACTTTAAGGATAACCATGTACATGCCATTTCTATGTCATTTCTCAATAAAATTTAAGAAAACTTTAAGGATAACCATGTACATACATGTCATTTCTCCCATTTCTCACAAAATGACCAAACACAAGGATAAGCATGCTTTATCATTTCTCAGTAAACTTTGAAGCATTTTCTAGTGTTTTTAGACCATGTACAAGTCATTTCTATGTTAATTCTCCCATAAAAATTTAGGCAAAATTTAGAGCAAATCATGTACATACATGTAAATTTCTCCCATAAATTTAATAGCTTTAAGGCATATGAATTTTCTTTATCATTTCTATGTCATTTCTCCCATAAAATATAAGAACTAATAAAATTTAAGGAAAACCATGTACATGTCATTTATCCCCTTGAAATATAGGCAAGAAAAACTTTAAGGCATGTCATTTCTAGATGTGATTTCTCCCATAAAATTTAGAGAAAACTTTAAGGAAAACCCTGCCACATTTCATTTTCTCCCACAAACTTAAGGCTTTCTCCATAAACTCAAGGCAAACTTTAAGGCCTGAAAACCTTGTTGAGAACCTAAGGTAGTTTAACTTCCATAGGATTTGAGTCACTGCGGTAGTGTTAACTTCTACAAGTTCTAAAGGTAGAGTTTGTAAAGGGCCGGGTAACCTTTGGATCTCATCTTTCTCAAAGGTGACATATCTAGTAAATGCCTCTGAGTCAATCATGGAACATATCTAAATATAAGTTCTTCATTGTAATATCCATTTCTGTGCATGCCATTTCTCCCATAAAATTTAGGCATTTTTCTAGTGTTTTAGGAACCATGTACAAGTAATTTCTATGTCATTACTCCCATAAACTTTAAGGAAAACCATGTACATACATGTCATTTCTCCCATTTCTTCCAAGGGGAAAACTTTAAGGATAACCATGTACATGTCATTTCTAGCAGTGCTAGCTATTGTTTTGGAACCATGTACGTGTCATTTATCCTATAAATTTTAAGATAAGCAGTGTATGTCATTTATCCCATACATGTGTCATTCTCCCATAAACTTTAGGCAAACCATGCACATGTAATTTCTCCCACAAACTCAAGGCTTTCTCCCATAAACTCAAGGAGAAAATTTAAGGCCTAAAAACCTTGGTGAGAACCTATAGTGGTGAACACATAGGGATTTCGGTCACTCTGTTGATCTAGCTAGCTTTCTAATGCCTCAAGAAGTAGAGATGTATGTGTTTTACGATGGGCGATAGCTCTGTTATTTTCTTCAATGTCTGCCCGAATCCAATATCTTTGTGTTCTTCTTATGAGCACCAACTCACAACCTCTTTGTTCTTTCTTAAGCTTTTAGGTTGTATTTGTGTTTTGTTTCTTCCTCGGACAACTGTTAGATTGTCTTGTCTTTCATCAGTGTTTTGTGGTTACGGTTCCTATCTTCTAATACTCCTTCCTAAGCTAAAACCTAAGTTTTCTTTCTTATTCACGAGCTGACTTCCTAATCTAGCTAGCTTTCTAATGCCTCGAAAAGAGTAGAGTTGTATGTGTTTTCATGATGGCTGATAGCTCTATTATTTCCTTCAACCTCTATAGATCTAATATCTCTGTGTTCTTCTTATGAGCACCAACTCACAACTTTGTTCTTTCTTAAGCTTGTAGGTTGTATTTGTGTTCTGTGCTTCCTCGGTCTTTGTTAGGGTGTCTTCGTCTTTCAATAGAGTGTTTGTTTGTGGTTATAGTGCCTTTCTATTTGAATATTCCTTGCTAAGCTAAAACCTAAGCTTTTATTTCTTATTCTGAGCTGAAGCTTCTTAATCTAGCTAGATTTCTAATGCCTCAAAGAGTAAGTTTGTATGTGTGACTTTTGACATAACTTCATCAAACACTACCAATAGTTGTTTAAGTAAGTGTATAAAATAACTTTACTTGCCCTACTTATTACCTCAATCATAAGTTTCTGTGTAGATTTTAGGCCCACCTCACTAGACGATGTGGTGGTTTTATTGTAATTGAAGTTGACTAAATTACTAGGATTGAGGTTGGCTATTTTTAAAAAATTAACCAAACATTGATTTAGTTATACTTTTCATTTTTGGACTCTTATGCATTTAAATTGGTTTCTTCGTGGTTTTTGTAAGTAGTGTTTTTGAATCATAAAAAGTTTCCATTTCTTAGCGTTATGTCTTTTAGGTGAAAACATGGAATTTCATAAGATATTGTCCCTTTCGGAAGACTTACAAATATTATAGAAATTGGCAATTGATTTCCTAGTGTACAATGGATTGAAATAGCTAAATATGGTTGATTCATGTGTACATAATTGTGTATAATGGATTCAAATGGCTAAATATGGTTGATTTTTGTGTACATAAGAGCTTACAGTTCTTAGAGATCACTTTTCCTCGAAAGAATTAAAAACAATGTTTTATAGGATGGATTATTATTGCTTCCTTATTGTCTATTTCCTATATTAAATGCACAATTTTCTTCTACCTTTTATAGAAGTGAAAAAATATTGATTCCTTATAAGTTGATATAATTACATTGGATAACTTTGATATTGGTTGGAAAAATGAATACTGAAATACATATGAAGTGAAATTGAATGGTATTCTATGAAAAAGGTGAAATGCGTGTTGACTATGGTTATAATTTTATGCATTTGGAGGCACTTGATGTTAATAGGAATGATTGATAGAAATGGTTTATTAGATAATGAAGACCCTTGATTTTTACCATAATGCTACTATAGTTTTTCCACTATATTCATATTTATGTTGATGCTAACTATTTTTTATTAATGTACCTAAATTTACACCTTCCATGATGCTTCCTCTCCTAGTGTTGTCGTTTACTTTTTTAATCTTGTAAAATGTTAAAAGTGGAGTGTTTTATGATGTAATGGATATTACTAATCTATATTAGGTACATTTTACTTTTCTAATCCTTAAAATGTTAAAAGTGGAGTGTTTTATGATGTAATGGACATTACTAATCTAGATTATGTACGGTGATATGATGATAGTGTGTAGGTTGATGTTCAAGTTGTAAAATTCTTGTACATATCAAGGATTAATGATAGTACAAGCAAAAAATGACATTATTATATTATTAGATGAATGATAGTATAATAAAAAAATGACATTATTATATTATTAGACAATACGTAGGTGCTAAATCATACTTCTTATTAAGGACATAACTAAAGCAAGTTGAAAATTCCTTTTTAATGTTCTTAGCCTATTTATAGGCTGTCAAAGTAATGGTTTCTAGATGTGATTTATCACAAATTTAAGAAAACTAAACTTTAAGACAAACCATGTACATGTCATTTCTCCCATGAACTCATCGAAAGGTGTGACTTTTGACATAACTTCATCAACCAATACCACCGAGTTGTTTTAGTAAGTGCATAAAATAATTTTTCAAACCATGTACAAATAATTTCTCCCACAAACTCATCAAGGTGTGAATTTTGACATAAATTCATCGACCACTACCCTTTAGTTGTTTTATTAAGTGCATAAAATAATTTTGCAAACATTAAGACAAACTTTAAGGAAAAGCTATGTACATGTCATTTCTCCCATAAAATTTAAGGCAAACTTTAAGGATAACCATGTACGTACATGTCATTTCTCCCATTTCTCCCATAAAATCAAGGAGACAAGGAAATTTAAGGATAACCATGTACATGTCATTTCTATGTCATTTCTCCCATAAAATTTAGGGAAAACTTTAAGGATAACCATGTACATACATGTCATTTTCTCCCATTTCTCCCATAAAATCAAGCCAAACTTTAAGGATAAGCATGTACACATCATTTTCTCAGATAAAATTTAAGGCATTTGCTAGTGTTTTGGAACCATGCAAGGAAGTAATTTCTATGTCAATTCTCCCATAAAATTTAAGTCAAAATTTAAGGCAAACCATGTACATACATGTAATTTCTCCCATAAAATTTATTAGAAAACTTTAAGGCATGTCAATTCTCTATCATTTCTATGTCATTTTCTCCCATAAAATATAAGGCAAACTTTAAGGAAAACCATGTACATGTCATTTACCCCTTAAAATCTAGGCAAGAAAAACTTTAAGGCATGTCATTTCTAGATGTGATTTCTCCCATAAACTTTAGGGAAAACTTTAAGGAAAACCCTTTGCACATGTCTATTTTCTCCCACAAACTCAAGGCTTTCTCCCATAAACTCAAGGAGAAAACTTTAAGGCCTAAAAACCTTGGTGAGAACCTAAAGTGGTTTAACTTCCATAGGATTTGAGTCACTCTGTTGAGTGTTAACTTCTACAAGTTCTAAGGTAGAGTTTGTAAAGGGCTAGGTAGCCTACGGATCTCATCCTTTCTCAAAGGTGACATATCTAGTAAATACCCCTACGATCAATCTATGTAACATATCTAAATATAAGTTCTTCATTGTAATATCCATTTATATGTATGCCATTTCTCCCATAAAATTTAAGGAATTTTCTAGTGTTTTGGGAACCATGTACATGTAATTTCTGTGTCCATTACTCCCATAAACTTCAAGGAAAACTTTGACAAACCATGTACATACATGTCATTTCTCCCATTTCTTCCAAGGAAAACTTTAAGGATAACCATGTACATGTCATTTACAGCATTTGCTAGTGTTTTTGGAACCATCTAATTGTCATTTCTCCCATAAAATTTAAGATAAACCATTTACATGTGTCATTTATCCCATACATGTGTCATTTCTCCCATAAATTTAGGAAAACCATGCACATGTAATTTCTCCCACAAACTCAAGGCTTTCTCCCATAAACTCAAGGGAAACTTTAAGGCCTAAAAACCTTGGTGAGAACCTATAGTGGCTGGTTTCATAGGATTTGAGTCACTGCGGTGAGTGTTAAATTATACAAGTTCTAAAGGCGAGAGTCTATAAAGGGCCGGAGTAGCCTTTGGATTTCATCCTTTCTCAAAGGTGACATATCAGTGAAATTCCCCTACGGTCATTAAACAGAACAGAGATCTAAGTAAATTTCTTCATTGTAATATCCATTTACGTACATGCCATTTCTTCGATAAACTTCAAGGCATTTTCTAGTGTTTTTGGGCAAGGTACATTTCCTTTCTTGTCATTTCTCACATAAAATTTAAGGCAAACCATGTACATGGTGTCATTTCTCCCATAAACTCAAGGCAAACTTTAGGATAACCATATACATGTCATTTCTAGTATTTTCTAGTGTTTTTGGGCTCATGTACATGTCATTTCTCCCATAAAATTTGAGAAAACCATGTACATGTGTCATTTCTCCCCATACATGTGTCATTCCTCCCATAAAATTTAAGGCAAACTTTAAGGCATGTCATTTGTACGTTTCTCCCATAAGCTTGTAAAGGCAAAATTTAAAGGCAAACCATATACATGTCATTTCTCCCTTAAACTCTAGGCAAGGAAAAATTTAAGGCATGTCATTTCTAGATGTGATTTCTCCCATAAACTTTAAGGCAAAACTATAAGGCAAACCATGCACATGTCATTTATACCACAAACTCAAGGCTTTCTCCCATAAACTCAAGGAAAACTTTAAGGCCTAAAAACCTTGGTGAGAACCTAAAGTGGCCGAACTTACATAGGATTTGAGTCACTCTATTAGTGTTAAATTCTACAAGTTATAAAGCGATGCAGCCAAAGGGACGAGGTAGCCTCACAAGATCTCATCCTTTCTCAAAGGTGACATATCCAATAAATTCCCCTACGGTCAATCTACGGAACAAATCTAAATAGAAGTTCCTCATTGTAATATCCATTTATTTGTACATGCCATTTCTTCGATAAAATTTAAGGCATTTGCTGATGTTTTTGGAACCATATACATGTCATTTCTATAGAATTTCTTTATTGTTTAAAATACATTTTTACATGCCATTTATCCAATAAACTTTAAGGCTTTTTAGTGTTTTTTGGAACCATTTACATGTCATTTCTATGTACATACATGTCATTCTCCAATAAACTTTAAGGAAAACCATGTACATGTGTCATTTCTCATAAAATTTAAGGCAAACTTTAAAGCATGTCATTTCTATGTAATTTCTCTATCATTTATTCCATAAAATATAAGGCAAACATTAAGGCAAACCATGTACACATGTATGTCTCCCTTAAAATCTAGGCAAGGCAAAATTTAAGGTATGCCATTTCTAGATGTGATTTTCCCCATAAACTTTAAGGGAAAACTTTAAGGCAAAACCATGAACATGTCATTTCTCACTGCATTTGCTATAAATGTTAATTTAATATATTTTGTGATTTGTTTTTATTTTTAGTTTTTTTTTTTTTAGGGATAAAAAAACCCGCTAAATATGGTTGAAAAATGGACATTATGCATAGATGTTTCTTGATATCCCAAACCAGGGAAAAAATTGATTACATATGTGCTTTACAATATTGTGACTAACAAGGTCCTTCAAAGGAAAATTAATATATCGGGAAGAACAACAAACAACGAGACATATTATATTGCATTGATAGAAGGCTTGGGAACAACTAGGGAATATGGATCAAATGGAATTGTAGTTTTCACCAATTCTGAACTTGTGTGCAACGGATAGAAAGCGTGTACCAAGTTAAGAAGGAGGGGCTAAAACAACTACATGGAAAAGAAAACAATATTGTTAGACAATTTCAATTTTTTAGTATAAGACATTGTGCAAATGTTAATAAGTTAGTTGGTAATCTATTGTGTGGGGAAATGCCAATTCCAGATTCATCTATCAAAGATGAATTAATAGATGAATTAGTATTATACGGGGCAATCCCAATTCAAGATTCATCTCTCAAAGATGAATTAGTGTTGAGATGTCTCTTTAAATTTATTGATGGAAATTGTAACATATCTTTGATATGAGTGTGTGTTTTTATTTATAAATGTGTAATTTTAATGACCATGTGTCTTTTTCAATTATATGCAGAGTGTACTCCCACCATGTAAAGGGAAACTTGGTGAAATTCACATTTTTATAAAATTAAAATGTGAGAGTTCAACAAATTTTTGTTTAAATTGAGTTTCACACATCGATTAGTGCTTTGAAAGTTGTTTTATAATTTGTACTAAATTACATTATTTTGAATCACTTGAATTTATTTTAAATAGTAATTTATAAATAATTGTAAATGTCCACTTGTAGATATATCCATATATATCATGGAGGATGAAAGCGAATCAATAGAATCCCATGCATCTATATGAGAGAGGATCATGGATCGAGGGATCTTCATGGTATTTAAATATAATCTTTTCTCCATACATACATGTGTGTATACATGTTGAATTAATTTTTTTATTGACTATATATATATAATTTTATCCCCATGTACAAACATGTATACATATGGAATTGATTTTTTATCAATTTTGTGAGTTAAATTAGTTTTTAATAAGTTCTTTTTGTTTTTTAGGATTTGGGAGGACAGGTGTCTACTCCATCGATGGAGCATGTCCATCTTTCTTGTGATCGTGGTATGGTTCATGCAATTTAATCAATAATATGTACATGTATTTATATGTATGAATGTATTTTTGAATTGATTATAAATTCATATTTTTTTATGAACTTTCCCTCTCGTCGCGTGAGGTTGCTGGTGGTACAAATTCCCCTGAGTCCCATCAATAGGTGGTGGCCAATTGCATGAGGGTGGTGATATGCATTCCCCCGAAGGCCAATCAATGAGATGGTGTAATTGGTTCTCCAACGATCGGTGGTCGTACGGTTTTTTCAATAGTCTCGGGGTGGGCATGATGCTAGCCAACCATATCGAGGTGGCCATCAATCTGAATATTATTTTCATTCAATTTGTACAAAATTTTTTTACATTTTTTATTTATACATAATTTTATATATTGATGCGAGAGGGTGAAAATGTTGCTCCAAAAAGACGTAGGACAAAACACGTTATTCAAGAAGAGAAGTTGTACACCAACCACGACTTAACGATCAGAACATTTCCGATATACCTTGGGAATCAAATATGCAACAATGCACATTACAAAGGTGTCACCATCTTCATTCAAAATTGAAGAGGGATCTTGTATCTTTGAAACTCCTTCTTTGAGAGTCGAGAAAGCTTGGAAATAGTTACTCACTCTTTAGGCGAACTAGTAGATGTGTACCTAAGGCTTGGGCCAACCAACGACACTTTTGTAGAAGTGATGAGAAAAATAAAAGAAAAAGAGTGATGGGTCCCGATACATGGGAGGTTGTTAAATAAAAAGCTACAACAAAAATGGCCAAGTCTATGTTTAATTTCAAAGAATGGATAGAAAAGAAAGATGATAAAGGTGAAATATTTCAAGCACCACCCAATCTTAGCTGGCCATTTGTATGATAGGCACCTTACGCCTATGGAAGACTCCCATGGAATGACAAAGATTTCACTTTATTTTGCAAAATTATTTTATGCGAATTATTTTTGGGAATGAAAGAAAATTATAATGAACTTCCCTACGAATTTTTTTTGGTCTGGGAAAGGTCATTTGTGTGATTGTAGAGTGCGCGTGATGTTCGAGTTGCCTCACCTTTGAGCCACCATTGGTTAGTCGACCTCTTCGTATCGAAACTTTAGATCGAATGGATTCCACTTCTCAAATTAGTCGAGAAGCGAGGATGCCATCATTGACAATGTTTAAGAGTGGACGGATGGAGTTGATGTTTTTTGAATCGACAAAGAGCATGAGAAAATGCACGTGCTACTTTTTTGTGTATCATACGGATGAAGATAGACAAATGAGTGTTGAAGATCTCATAACATATGAAAATAATTGTTGCAATGGATGGTAGGACCTAATTATTCATGAGCAAGAGGGCAATTGGTATGTGTTAATGGTTAGGGTGATTATTTTAACACATGTAAAATTTGTAATAAACGCATGTATACATACATTTATTTGTATACATTAATCTAACAAAAAGTATTATATATATTAACACCATTTTCAATTCTCACGCTTGATGAGACGAAGATCCTTAATATCACGGTCGAAGCCTCCGGTTCGGACAATCAATATGGATCTCACCATCAATCACACAATCAAGATGATATGTTGGCACATGTTAGTGTTTTTTAAGAAAGTGAACATGATGATGTACAATTATTTTTTTATCTATTATTATATATATCGGAACATGATGACATATTTTTTTAAAATAAATAATTGTGCACACATGTACATTTATATATAATTAAATGTTACTTGATTGATTCCATCCAGGTGTTTTGGGATGAGGTACCTTCTTCTTCCTTGGGAGGTCATGCCAAATACACCATCACGATTATGAACAATTTTTCACTTTTAAATATGTTTTAAGTTATATATTGTTGAAAAGTTCCATTAAAAAATGAGATCTAGATCTTGAGTTGTTTTACGGTTTTAAATTTTTTGAATTTTAGGTTTAAGGAGATTTTCTTTTGGAGCCACCCTTAGGAGATGTGCCCAATCCACCATCACAAGTATTCAATTTTTCACTTAAATATGTTTAATTTATAAGTTATAAATTGAAGTTCAAGGATATATTATAAATTGAGATCTAGATCTTAGTTATTTTATACTTTTAAAATTTTTGAATTTAGGTTTTGGAGATGATTTCCCTTCTCCAACGACTCTAGCGATGGAGTGTATTATGGAGATAGGAACATCCACACCATTTTAACAAGTTGTCTAACTTTTTTTTTAATATTATTGAAAATTAGTTTATATGCATTTTCATTTGAAAATTTTTACATGTTTATTGTATAGTTTACTGTGGAAGATGTTTCTGTGAAGGATGTTTTAATCGACGAGCAACAAAGCACAATGGAGAGGGAACCACATGAGGTATTGCATGATTTTTTTTCATTTGGTTTTTTTACATGAAGTTCTATATTCTCATTCAATTTTAAAACATTAAATTTTAATGTTTGTACACATTATGTACAGGTTCCCCATTCTTCACACGATAGCAAGAGGATTGGGACTTTTCTGGCAGAGACACTAGATCCATCTGTATTAGATGGATGATGCACATATGTGCAAAATTATATTTGATAGATCTAGTCATAAATTTACTTTTTTTATATTAGTATTATCTATGTAGTCATATTTACTTTTCTATATAACTTGATACTTGTAACACTATACATTGAAATAGATATATATATTTATTTTTATTGTTCTTGCGAGATACAAATTTTGGACATATTTTGCTGTTTGGATATAGTTTTAAACTACATTTAATTTTATTAAGAATGATTTTAAATTTTGGATAGTTACATATCGCATGTGATCACATGTTGTGATATATAATGTTTTGTTTTTAAAACTCAAGTTGTCATTTTATTTTTTAAATATCAAAAGAATCCAAATGGAGATTTCAAATTACAAAACACATGTACATTTGTATATTTTGGATAGTTGAACTATATTTGGCATGTGATCACATGTTGTGATATAATGTTTTGTTTTTAAAACTCAAGTTGTCATTTTATTTGTTAAATATGAAATTCAAATCTAGATGGAAATTTCAAATTACAAAACACATGTATATTTGGGATAGTTCAACTACATTTTGCATGTGATCTCATGTTGTGATATAATGAGATCACATGCCAAATGTAGTTGAACTATCCAATTTAAAAACAAAACATTATATCACAACATGAGATCACATGCCAAATGTAGTTGAACTATCCAAAATATAAACATGTTTTGTAATTTGAAATTTCCATCTAGATTTGAATTTTATATTTAACAAATAAAATGACAATTTGAGTTTTAAAAACAAAACATTATATCACAACATGTGATCACAACATGTGATCACATTCCAAATGTATATTTTGGATAGTTCAACTACATTTGGCTTGTGATCTCATGTTGTGATATAATGTTTTGTTTTTAAAACTCAAGTTGTCATTTTATTTGTTAAATATAAAATGAATCTCTAAATGGAAATTTCAAATTACATTTTCACAATGTGTATATTTCGGATGGTTGAACTACATTTGGCATGTGATTGTGATATAATGTTTTGTTTTTAAAAGGTTGTCATTTTATAAATGTTAAATATAAAATGAATCTCTCTAGATGGAAATTTAAAATTGCAAACCATGTACATACATGTGTATATTTTGAATAGTTGAACTACATTTGGCATGTAATCACATGTTGTGATATAATGTTTTGTTTTTAAAATTCGAGTTGTCATTTTATTCGTTAAATATAAAATGAATCTCTAGATGGAAATTTCAAATTACATTTTCACAATGTGTATATTTTGTTAGGAAATTACCTTGTTAGGAATTTACTGAGAGGAATAATAATCATGAAATAGAACCAACAACAAAACATTAACATAAACACAGATGTTTATCCGGGAAAACCCCAAATTCGGGGAAAAAACCAACCAATGAAATTTCATTAACCATTGGCCAAAACCCTGGCCAAACCGGCCAAGTGAGCCTTCACCGCTCACCTCCAGGCCTACATTACAATGAAATATTCCCAGCCTTTTTATAGACTCCATTACATGCAATACCATGGGCCAAAACCATGGGTGCACAAAACCATGTGCGCCAAAACCACTACTATTTACCCTAGTCAAGTTTACCTAACAATTCCCCCCTTAAACTTGACTTGGGGATTATTGACTAAATCCAGCCAAACCTGCTAGACGAGACAACCCCGATCACTCTAGCTCTTCCCCCCTCAAATTTTTACCCAGGGTAATTGTAAACTTGACATCCCCCCTATCACCTAGGTCTAACCCAGACTTTACCAGTGTTTACCCAGGGGTACGCATGCCATACTAGGTCTTACAGTAGTATGCCCATTTACATGTAAAACATTAATTCCATTAATTTTTTTTTTTTGTTTCATTGTCACTATCTTTATACATATGAAATCAATGTCCATATAAAAAGAACCCATCTACCTGATTACATGGGTCACCAGCCTCAGTAACTGCCAGTCCTCTAGGAATTCTCTTCAGATACATGGTTCATCAATTAATTAATCCATGTAATCCTCTCTCATTTTGACAAGCTCTCTTCGATCTACATTTCTTCAGTGCTATGATCTACACCTACGTAATGTTCATCATCTTCTGTATAGAAGTGCTCTTGCCATGTCCCTATTCACATAGTGCTACACAACTTCATGGTAGTTCCAAGGAATACCTTGATCTACGGTGAATTACACATCACGTGACTGCTCAAGATGCGTTTGATTAGATCCAAGTGAGCTGCTACCGTGGCCAATAGATCTAACTGCCCCAATTTTAACGCATTCTCCTCCTTGCCACAAAAAACGACCTGCTTCTGCTCCACCCTAACATTACCATTGCCATTGCTAAACTTGAATCTGTTTTCCTTCTTACTCACAATGCCATTTAGCCGCCTGTCATCTCCGTTCTCCCTTTGTCGTTTAACTGAGATCTCCACGTGCATCTTCTGCCATATATCAGAATAATTCTCCGGTTCGCTAGGGCAAGCCTACGCAATCTGGAGCAAGAACTCGAATGCCTTGCTCCTGCTTTCAGTCAAGTTTGACATCTTCCGTTTTCCGAGCTTCCCTTTTGGCAACCCCTCCGTTTTTCTCATCTTCATAGAGGCACCATTCGCAGGCCCAAGCTTCAATATCCAGATCGGGATAAAGCTTGCTACAATATGTGTGTGGGAAGCGATAACCGCATCTCTTGCAGAGGAGGAGATCGTCCTCAAACCCCACATCGCCGCACATTGTGCATTCCTTGGCCACTTTCTCACAGCATTTAACACTAATCGTCACCGCCTCCTTCATCTGACCTACAGATTTCTCCATTGTGAAGACGCAAGATTTGGTTTCCTTCTCCGGCGTCCGGTAGCGCTTGAGAGCGGCAATAGATTTTTCTGGAATCTCACCTGCGCAACGCTTTGTCGAAGCAAGGGATTTGGTTGTAGAAATCGTTTGTGTTGACGCTGCCTGGTCAATGGACGTGCAAGAATTTCTTTCTAGTCCCCCTCTTCCTATTCTCACCGGGGCTCGAACACCCTCCATGCTATGTCCAACAAAATCACCCCACATGAACATATATCTGCCTTCGAACCGTCATAGCCTTTTCTTGTTATAACCTTCGGAGCAACATACGCGGGCGTACCACAAGTGGTGTGTAGCAGACCATCTTGCCTGAGTTGCTGTGTCACTGCACTCAGACCAAAAATCTGAGACTTTGAGGTTCCAATTCTCATCTAAGAGCAAATTTTAAATATCGTGTAGATCTGCCTCCATCACACGCAGATCTAAACAGAACATGCGAAAACCTCTAAATGCAACACCCAGAAAACTAAAAAACACTAGCGTTTGCAAGTTTGTTTTCCAGATTCATATCTGCATCGGGGCAACAAATCTTATCTTCATTCACAGGCCAATAAAACCTTTGGCTTCAAAAATTTCCCTCTGAGGCCAATACTTAGCTCTGATACCAGTTGTTAGGAAATTACCTTGTTAGGAATTTACTGAGAGGAATAATAATCATGAAATAGAACCAGCAACAAAACATTAAAATAAACACAGATTTTTATCTGAGAAAACCCCAAATCCGGGGAAAAACCCAACCAATGAAATTTCATTAACCATTGGCCAAAACCCTGGCCAATCCGGCCAAGTGAGCATTCACCGCTCACCTCCAGGCCTACATTACAATGAAGTCTTCCCAACCTTTTTATAGACTCCATTACATGCAATACCATGGGCCAAAACCATGGGTGCACAAAACCATGTGCCCCAAAACCACTACTATTTACCCTAGTCAACTTTGACTCTATCCCGAGTCAAGTTTACCTAACATATTTTGGATGGTTGAACTACATTTGGCATGTGTTTGTGATATAATGTTTTGTTTTTAAAAATTTGTCATTTTATAAACTTGTTAAAAATATAAAATGAATCTCTTTAGATGAAAATTTCGAATTACATGTGTATATTTTGGATAGTTTAACTACATTTGGAATGTGATCACACATTGTGATATAATGTTTTGTTTTTAAAACTCAAGTTGTCACTATATTTGTTAAATATAAAATGAAGTTGGCATTATATTTGTTAAATATAAAATGAATCTAGATGGAAATTTCAAATTACAATTTACACATAAATGTGTATATTTTGAATAGTTGAACTACATTTGGTATGTGCTCACATGTTTTGATATAATATTTTTTTCTTAAAACTCAAGTTTCCATTTTATTTGTTAAATATAAAATGAATCTATATGGAAATTTCAAATTACATTTAAGACATACATACATTGGTATGTATGTTATGCATTTGAACATGTGTGTGAATGTTATATAATTTTAGGATGTACATCTATTATTTAGGTGATATTTAAGTACAATACATATCGATGTTTTAAAATATTAAAACAATCATAAAATGTACAGGCCAGAAGCCATGCCATGGCCCCGCGCCAGCGTCAGAAACCCATCAGAGGCAGCTACAGAGTTGAATTTTCAAGCCGCGCTCACCGTGGCAATGATCAACGATTGGAATCCATCGAGGGATCTGCATCTGATAGCCATGAGGTGCTGGCTCCTCTAGCATTTGATAACATTCATGGGGAGACTGTTTTTCCTCCGGAGAAGCCCAAGGGTAGAAGAGGTAGGAAATCCAATATTCTGTAATCTGTGTAGCCTTTACCTAGGAAAACCAACCCGCTTCCAGGTTATGATCCCACGATGGAGGAGACAGGCATTTGGATTATGGACTCAGACGATGTTTGGACCAAATATTACAATACAGAGTACCCAGTCGCTACCATTTCCCATGCAACCCCTCCGAATCCTCCTCGAATGCTCACAACTGAGGAGGAAGCCATTGCTAGAGAATACGGGTGCCTGATAGAGGAAGAGGACTAGGCGACAGACGAAGATGAATGAACTCCATGATTGTCACCTCAGGATATACTTCAACTATTTTGTTTTTATATGGGCCATTGAATATTTTGTATTACAAGACTGGATGACACTCTTAAGGGGTTGGTTTCCTCCTTTGAGGCAACCCTAAACTTGGTTTATTTTGAACACTACCAATGTAGGGATAGGCTAAGAAACTTCTTGCCATTTCTGCCCATTTCCTTTGCACAATTTTTCATGATTTTAATATAGTTTAGCCCAAGTTACAAACAAAAAAAAGTTCACATGAATATATGTACATAAAAATGATTGAAGTACATGTTTGAATATATGTTAAAACGATTGAAGTATAATACACATCGATGTATATATCTAAAAATAATCATAAGATTCTAGGTGTTCTTAGATGTGTCAAACAATCATAAAATTTTAAAATTGCATTAGAACATATATATCCAGTACACAACATTTTTCATTAATGTACATAGAAAAACTACTTTCAGTTGATAGTAAACTAGAAATTACAAAACACACACCACGCATTTTGCATTCAAGAATGAATATTATAATTTAATTTTAATAGACACATGTCTAAAACAAAATCGTGCAACTTCAAATTTTCATTATATCAACTATGCTAGATACACAGATACGCACATTTTGCAATAATGACATTACGAAAAATTGTACCAGAGAATGTATGAAATCATTTATACCATATAATCTAGACATGTGTATGTGTACACGTGTATAAATTACTCGTGTGCATGTACCAAAACATTGTATATCTGCAAACACTTGTACATATAACATAAAAAGATAGTTCAATTTTTAGTTGAGTTCTGGAAGTTCTAAAAGATGAATCCAAAGAGAAGAAATTGTTGGGTAGTTTAATAAAAAAAATTCCAATGAAATGCCATCTTCAATGATCCGTTCATGATCGGCTTTTGACATTTTCCATTTCTTAATTTTCATTTTTTTCTTTTATTGAAATTCTATCAACTTTATGCATGTTGCACACACCACTTGACTATATTGATAACTTATGAAATTAGGTTCATAGTCTTGAAAGTAAAAAAAATCCCCACTTTGATTAGTTTGTCTGAAAAAATAACCTTTTAGTATAATAGACCCTCTGTGATATGTAAACCCGCGATCATCATAATTTTCTAATAATTTCATCTTTCATTCAGTGCAACACATCAAATAATAGTTCACATTTTCATCATTCATAGTAGGTGCAATTACAACAAAAACATCTCCTACACAATAAAACAAACTTATGTATTTAAATTTAGATCACAATTAACATGAAAAATTAACTTTAAAATTAATGTGTGTATTTGATTTTATTATCTATTTCTAGATCTCTATCATTTGAAAGCAATTGAAATTTTACCTTCTCTAACAAGATTAGAAACTAGATCACCATCAGATGATATTGTAGTCTCGTCTGATTGCATTTCTTCAAAGATTGCAAAAAAACATTTTCCTCTTTGTATTTAGTTTTGTATGTTGCCAATATTTTAAATATATTTTGTTTTCACAGACATCATTTGATTATGTGTTGTCTATGCAAACATGGAAAAAACAAGAATATTTTCTTTTATCCAATGCGAACACATTTGTGGAAAACTTTGTTTTAATTGAATGAAAATTTTTAGTCTCTTTTATTGTTTTAATGTCATCTCCAATCGATCTATCTACATCTTGGACCCCAATATTGATCTGAAAATGGAATTAATTGAAAATGGGTGCAAGGTATCCATTTCCATTTTAATTAAAAGTGTGCAAAAACTCCAAGGCTGGCTGATTAAAAAACTACTTAGAACTATTCCAGAGATTGACTGTAGGGGCATTTACTGGATATGTCATCTTTAAAGAAAGGATGAGATCCAGAGGCTACCGGGCCCTTTACAGACTCTGTATATAGAACTTGTAGAATTTAACACTCATAATATGAAAATGAAATGACTTACATTTTCTGTTCAAGATAGTCATTTTCCATAAAATATATATGCAAACTGTTATTTATGTCTTGCAATTTAAATAGAGTGTTTTTGGTAGCTGTATAAGATTTTATGTGTCAAGGTAAGCTATTTTAATTTTTTGTTTAAATTATTAAATTAGACATATACAGCAATATAACTTCAACATATCATGACACATGTGTTTGATGAGCAGTTCACCCCTCCTGGGCTACATCTGCTGGATCAAGCCTCCCAAAATGAGCTTGTTCTCTTGTATTAAAAAGCTCTCAAATGCAATAAAAGATTATAAGTGTCTCAATAAAAAAATATGAATAAAAATAATGATTTAGAAGACATGAAAAAGCTAAGAATGCCTTTCCAAATTCACTAAACAGTGAGGAATTACCATAAACAATGATTTCTTCATCAATGTCCTGCTGGTTCTTTGAACTTCTCTGCTACTTTTCAGGTTGTAGAAGTCATAAAATGCCTCTGAAACCTCTTCCAATGGCTTCATAAGGTTGAAATTACCTAAAATATATCTTTGTTTCACCTCAAACAGTTAGCCACAGCTTAACACAGCTCCAACCCCAAAATGGCCCTGGTGGCCCTGAAAACTATCCTGAAGGTTTTTGGCCTCTGAAAGTCTTCAAACAGAACTGAAACCTGTCCCAATGGCTCTGGAATGCTGTAAATAGTCAAAAATGACTTTTTTTTCACCTAAAATGGTTAACCACAACTCAACATAGCACCAACTCTAAAATGGCCCTAGTGCTCAAAAAGCTTCTCCGAAGATAAATAGGCTGAATATTAGCTCCAATGGCTCTAGAACCTATACCATTGGCTTCAGAATGCTGAGAAGATATGAAATCAAAAAAAAAATTGCTCAGAAAGGTTCTTCCCCCAGAAAGATATGGCCAAAAAACATTTTGTCCAGTTTGGCCTAAACAAGCTCCACTAAATGTGGAGACACTGCCAGTTAACTTAACTAAAACTGGCACATCCTCCTAATCTGGTGGAATCGGCGCTAAATTGGCGGCAAAATTTAATTTAACTGCTAGAAGTCCCGCGTTCACATGCAAGAATTGCTGGACAGTTGTTAACTGCTAGCGGATAAGGTAAGGTCCCCGGTCTTCGGCAGTGAGGTCGTATGCAAAGTGTTATATGGGGGCTAGCCCTTAGGGGCTGGCCCCCTTGCCGCTCGTTTGAACCAACATTAAAATTAAAATATAACAGATGACCATAACATAATAAGAACTAAAACCCATGGGCCAACGGTAAGATGTTGCGCTTGTATCCTATAGGTTTCGGGTGCAAACCCGTGGGCTGCAAATTTTTTTTAATACGTCACCATTTCACCAACCAGGGGGCCATGTGGTGCCCTCCGGGCCTGCCATGTGGTAGCCCATAATTGGGCTAAAATTTCAAAGTCAATTAAATGACAAATCCAGTGCTGCCAAGTGTCAAAATAGTATTGGCCCAAATTGAATATTCTGAGGAATATTCCAGGGAATACTTTGAGGAATATTCCAAAAATATTCCTTTTTTAATTTTTCAAATTGAAAGTTAAACTTGGTCAAAATCAGTTTTTTATTTTTTTATTTTTTTTTATTTTTTTTTAATTTTAATTTTTTTTTTTAATTTTTTTTTTTCAGTTTACTGAAAACTTCAAAGCTACATAACTTTCACATACAGTGTCGGATTTGAGTGATGTTCGCGGAATTAGGATCGTATTGTCGAGGCCTATCCGATCGTTCAGGTTGCAAGTGAATTTGAACACTTTCAATTTTGAGCTTTTTCCATGGCTTGGACTTGAGCTCCTGATCAAATATGCCAAAAAAACCTATATGGAAAATTCAAAGAAAAATATAAATATGATATCAAAATACCATCAAAGATAATTATGGTGATAAATGTACTATTTAAAATTAAAAATCCAATAAAAATTAAATTGAATGTACCTTCATACTTCCCTTGATCAGTTATTCTCATGGCTTAGTGCAGTGATGCACCATTGAACAACTTCTTCAGCTGAGACAAGTCGGTTTGTAGATTGGTCCATTTGATATCTTCGAAGTGCTCATTTTATGCATGCTCCTAAACTGTCATGTTCTCCTTTTCCATGACCAGTCTCATAGAAATTTCAATAATGTTTAATGCAAGTTTTCATAAGAAGACGACACAACCAAAAGAATGATCGTGAAGATTTGAATTGACTTGCACATCTATTTGACCATATCCAATGTTCATTGAACTTTATTCCACGACTTTTCAAGGAGTCATAAATCTTTTCAAAATAGTGTTGTACAAAATATGTATCATGTGTATGATTGTAATTAATATAAAAGTGATATTCTTTAATAACATGCCGATTTTCACTTGTGCTTTCTATATGATCAACATTTTGTTCAGCATGTCTATATAGAATATGGATGAGCATGGAGACTTGGTTAGAATGATAGTATTCACTCTAAATTTCTTTTTGTGGAACAAATGTACAATTTTCTACAAAATAAACTACTGACAAAATGGTCCTTGGTGGAAAAACTTGACAGGATTTTTTGAATTGCAAGTCCTACCATCGAGCTCTATGGGAATGCTTGGTGTATTAATAAAATTCTGCTTCAAACTTTCTTAAAAAATCTATCACAAAAATTTCTTGTTCTTGTAAATCAATTATTTTAGCACTTGAACCTTGAATCGATGTATGGATATATTCATATCTCTTCCATTTCACTTTCATGTTGGACAATGATTGATCATTTATATCAATACGATATTTGTTTTGAAATTTAGTCAAATTTCTACAATCCTCACATTTTTTACCACCAACACATTTCTTTTGGTAAAATAATTCATGGCTTTCTCTTCCACATAGTATTTGAGATATGAAATCATGGATAGTGGAAGGAGGAGATGAATTTTTCCAAAATGTTTTACCAAAATTAAGGATTGTGTCATAATATAATTGAAATTCCACATGATAATGATAACAACAAGTGTCGTGTACATTGATAGGTTTTACATCTCATGGTTTTTGTTGCAAAAAAGCACTGATTGAGACATAAATTTCACGATTATCTTCTTTGAACTTGTTGAACAACTCTATCTTAGTGGTATCCAAGAAATGTTTTTCATGTTCTTTGTACTGATTTTGTGCTATTCTTCTTCGCATCACATCCATTTCTTTTGGTGAAACACGTGAATTTTTCATCCAATATTCATATATTATTTTTTAACATTTTCTCCAAGTCTATCTTTGTATGGTTGCCTACAAATAGTTGTCCAACAAGCGATTTTATCATTTACATCTATTTGCAACCGAAATTTCTGATTTTTGTGCAAAGTTTTTCATGAGGTTCCTAATGCTCATGCCATAGATTTTACCAAGCGATTCTCTTTAGTACTTGATGAAACCACTGCCATATGTATTTCTCTACGTGCATTTGAAACATTTTTCTTTCTAGATCTTGTAATTGAATTGAGAGCACTATTTATATTTTGTGTCGCATTTTCCTTCATATTTTTTTTTAATCTTTTGTTGATTTTCGAATACCCAATAAAGTCGTAGTTTCTTTTAATTTCCTTGATGTTAACAGACTTTTCAACAATTGGCTTGAATTGACACAATTTCATTTTTGAAGAACGAATCAATAATGCGATAAACACAATATTGTATAACATGGTCAGATTTTTTATCTCGATATGTGTGAGTGTCAACATTTTCTAACATCTCATCATCGATATTGATTTCATCTATACATATTAGAATTAAATGTACATAATATGTTTACATATTCAATAAATAACTAAATTAATAAATATGTGTAATTTCAATAATACACATGTGTTCAACATATATATATATATATATATATATATATATATATACTTGGTGATTCAATTTCTTCACTTTAATTTCTTTCAACATTTTCACCATTTTCAGTAATTGGTTCAGTATCTCTTTCAAAATTTTGTACCTCATAATCAATGTTTTGATGAATATCTCTCTCTGTTTACATTGCAAAATATTTTTTCAAATTAGTTCATCAAATAAGAATTAAGTTTCACAACTTACACTAGGAAAATTTTAAATATCAAATTTTAAATATTTACATTTACATACCTGCTTCAACTTCTAGTTGAGGTTGATTTTCCCTTTCAATATTTGAGTGTTCTTCTCTCTTTTTTTTTGCGATATTCTCTCCCTTGTTCTCTATGTTCCTCAGGATCTCTTGTTCGATCATATTTTCACTTGCAATTCCTTCAATTTCCCATAATAATTGAGTATGAAGCTCGAAAAATTTCCTTCAAAAATTTAGACAAAAACTCAATTAAAAAAACATCAGAAAAGATTTAATTTAAAAAAAAACTCATTTTAAATTTATTTCACAAAAGACATACTTCAATCCAAAACACTTTAAAAAATCTGAGAAAAAAATGTCTTCTAAAAATGAAATGAAGCTCAAAATATTTCCTTCCAAGTCTTGCAAAAAAATTTCATTTAAAAAGTTAGACAAAAACTTATTTTAAAAACTCATTATAAAAGATTTACTTCAACCCAAAACACGTACTTTAAAAAAATGTCACTTCAAAAAATACCTGCAAAAAATGTCCATTGAAAATTAAGCCCGACATGTTAAAAAATGTCACTTTAAAACATTCCTCCAAAAAATGTCCTTTGAAAATTAAGTCCAAAAACCTCTAAAAAACTGTCTCTAAAAACAAAATACCTCCAAACAATGTCCTTTGAAAATTACCCAAAAATCCTCTTAAAAAATATCACTTTAAAAAATACCTCAAAAAAATGTCATTTGAATATTAAGCCTAAAACGAGTCCTTTGGAAATTAAGCCCAAAAAAAGTCCAAAAAATGTCTTTTGAAATTAAGCCCAAAAACCTCTAAAAACAAAATACCTTCAAAAAAATGTTCTTTGAAAATTAAGCCCAAAAAGCATCTAAAAAAATATCACATACCTCCAAAAAATGTAACACATACCTCCAAAAAATGTCCTTTGAATATTAAGCCAAAAAGAGTCATTTGAAAATTAAGCCCAAAAAAAGTCCTTTGCAAAATCATCCCAAATGAAGAAATGTGCGAAATTATGCGAAAATAATGATTCCATTTATGCCTATTTGTATAGCCAGATAATGTTTTTTGGAGGGGTCTCATTGAATTTTCCGGCCGACGTAAAGTCAATTAAAAGTTCAGTCGAAATTTTGTAAAAACTTCGGCCGAACTTTTGTGTCGTTAGAATTGACGGGCCGTCGGGACTGAAAAAAAAATTGGCCAAACTATTTTAAAAGTTCGACTGAACTAACACGTCTGCAATTACGCAGCAACTCGACTCTGAACACATTTTTTCAACTTTGGACTGATTAAACACCATGAAAATTTATGAATTAACTATCGGAACCAAGACAAGCATTTGCAAAATTCAATCTACTTTTAGGGAATATAACTTTTATGGAATTTCATAAATATTTACTAATTTTAATTAATTTTGTAAAAAAATGGGTGCAAACAATTTCTAAAGGACAATATGATTTAGTGAAATCAATATTTTGTATCTTTCAAAATACACTGTAAAAAAAATTGAAAAAATTATCATGCATTACATTGATCTGTCATCTGTAATTGGTAATTTTTAGATTTTTATTTTATAACTTATATGTTGAGAAATTTTGTGCGAGCCGAAATATATACAAAATATGCAGTTTTTTCATATTGGACCAGTTCAAAAAATTCTAGTAATTATGATAATATAACGAAACCAAAGTAGACTCTGTCTAGATTTTTGTAACACATTTTGTTTCTAAAAAACACAAAGTTTTCAAAGAATACACCAACACATTTGAAGATGACTTTTTATGAATCCTTTGATTGTTAACCAACACACTCAAAGAAATTTTAAGTTGACATATCAAATGTATATAAAAAAAATTCAAAAAAATAAGTAATAGAAAGCTAATAAAATTTCTGACAACTTTTATTTTTATTGTAAAATGAAATTCTAAACAGAAAAATTGTTTTGGCTTGCAGAAAAATATTTTTTCTTAAAAAAAAAAATCAAAAAGTGTAACTGAACTTCACATTTTCACAATGTGAATTATGTTTAATGATTTTATATTAGATAAATAGTATCAAATTGATGTATTATAAACTCTCTTGAAAGAGGTTATATATATATATATATAACCTAGATACAAATATAATTGACATTTTGAGATACTTTGATCCCAGCGTTACACATAAACATGTAAACTTAAGTCAAGAAGGAAAATTAAATGCTTTCATTAATAGGGGGCAATCGTCTCTTTCAAAAGAAAATATCTTGTATCATTATGGACTTCGTAAACTTTAATAGTTGGAATTGAAGATAATAATCCGGTAAAGGAAAAGGAAGATGTTAAGGAAGGAGAATATTGCAAATTTACCTTTATTTATACAGACAATTTATGCTCATCGTTCATATGTGGTACACATGTTAATATGACGCTTGGCATCAAATGTCATTGCAGCTTGATAGACATTATATATACACTTAACACCTGGTTTATTACATGATACTTTGTTTAATTTTTAAGTACAATAAAACTTTAATTATTTTGGTTTCAATTAACTATAGTGTCAATTGTATTGATACAAATATATAACCCTTCCCTGTTTAAACGTGTCGATTCCTGGAATTTCCACAATGGATCTTTCCAACTACCAAATCAACGACTTTCGTGACTTTGAATCCATATTCGATCAATGATATTACATGTTATAGGATTTTTTTGATAGATAAAAGGTTGATGTGTGACCTCATTCAATATACGGTGCTATCAAAACTAGGGTTTGTTTGATGAACTAATGACCATAGTCCACTATACCTTTCTCTCTTTTGTTTACTCATTTTGGAAGTTCAACACGAGGGTTCTGTAACCCTGAATCTATGCAAGTAAATCTTATCATTGTTTACTATGAGGAGTTCATTAACATGTAAGTCCCACTGTTAATTCTTTAATTTTTGAAGCTTTTTTATCTTTATTCTTTCCTGTTGATATAGAGTTCCTTTTTTCATCCATACAAGTTCTTGTTACCCTAGGTAAGTTACATTTTGGTTTCCAGTAAAAACTACTTGTATCATTTTTAATATCTCGATTACTCTCTTTAGTCGATTTAGAACTATTTCAATGATTCTTTGTATGGTTTTATTATAATAACGATTTTGAGTTTTCTCTGTGTAGAGAAACCTATGATATCCCTTAAGTAAAAGGAAGAACTAGGTTTGGTTCTCTCTGTTTCCAAATAATGGTTGTAAGTTATGGTTCTCTCTGTTTCCAAATAATTGTTGTAAGTTGATAGAGGATACGTGGTTCAGCGAGCTAATCCATTCCAAAATATGGGTAAATTTTTAAAGGATTCCTTTGTTACCCATATATACATTCTCGTCGCGTTTGAGTTAATCCTTTTCTTTTAAACTTATCAAAGTTAAATTCTCAATGTTATCTTCTAAATTTAGGAATTAAGGAATTTCATTTTATTACCATACGCATAATTACTTGACTTCCAACTCTGGTCTTGTATAATATGCAGTTTGTAATTAACATATTTTTTTACATTGGATAAATGTATCCTATAGAAATATAAGGGTATGACCTTACAATTATATAGGGAATGTCCACATATTGATATAGATAAATTTGAATATACAGATATACGGTATTCATAAGCTAGCATTAGCCACTCTCTTCTTCTAATCCTTAGATTCACGTGTTTTTCTAAGAATAAGAGAACAAAGCATTATTCCTTTACTATATTGCATTGTTTATAAAAGATGAGTAGAATCATAGTTCACTGTATCTTAAACTATTGAGCGGAAACAACCAATATTTATTATTTTATGTGTTCATTCATTATATTGGTATATACTTATGCCTATTCTTTGTTTAAATTGGGTTTTTGTGAAATTTTCCATAAACTCTGTATTAATAAGACTTTTGTTTCAATGATGTAGATTCTTGTATGTGTTTTTGCAAAGTTTGGGTTTCTATGAAGGTAATTATTTACAATTTTAATTTTCTTTTATCTTTCATTTTCATATTTAAAATTAACTTAAAAAATTAAATACATATTAATCCATATCCATTGTTTTCATTTCTTCTAGATAACTCCTTCCAAATTTAATCATATGCTTTTTTTCCTTGGATGTTTCCAAGTTCGAAATACTGCTACGACTCTTAAAAATCACAACTTACTCTTTCCGTGTCGGACATTCCAATCCTTGGCTTTATGTTTTTCCTGGAGGATTTACTTTAAAAAATGCTTAATAAACAATGTTTTATTATATCTCTTTTGAGTTCATTACTCCTTGTAAAATTGGAAGTATTTATTATAAGGCTACAAGTCTCAGTTGTAAGGTATTCTTTTGTGGAAGAACAAAATATCCATATTTATGCATTGTGTTGCGTAGAAGGTATTTTTCTCAATTTCTATATATGTTATTTTCCAAGGGTTATATCTATCCCTTTGCATATCTTTTCTTTTGTGTATGCTCCAAGTCTTAAACTCTATATTTTCCTGAGACAATTTTCTAATATCTATATGACTATCGAGTTATTATACCTTTTTATTCTTCAACTATCTGCTACTTCAAATAATCCTTTTTATATGTTAAATCCTCAATATATATACATATAAAATTGTTCTGGTTACTTTCGGCCTTTTTATTTAAAAAAATAAATAAAACATAACGTCTTTTCTCTGCTTATCTTTCAATTGGAATCACTTGTAAGAACCACAATTCTTACAGATTATGCAATCTTCCGTTCGATATATTTCCTATATAATTCAATTTATAAAACCTTATACATATATTTATATGTTTGAGTTCGACACCATAAGCGGAGATTATCTATAAATATAGTATTTTAATAATTTGTACGTAGAGCTTCTAGTGTAGTTGCTATTATTTTACATGTATATAAACACATACATATTATTATATACGCACAATTTTTCTGTATAACAAATCCTTTTCCAACTAACACCAAAATAACAAGTTTATATTCTATGGTTTGTTACTCTGTTTAGCTTATTGTTTTATTTCCAAATAAAATAATTATCAATGCTTCTTTTTCTCTTACTCTACTATTATTATATCGGATAACATATCCATTATAGAAGCACAATAATTTCCTTGTTCTTTTTACCAAACAAAAACTACAAAAAAATATAATTATGTTTTCAGAATTTAAACACAATAAGTAAAAATAATAATTTGAAATTAATTGTCTCGAAAATTAATTTATGATTACTTGGCTCCTCCCATCCTTGATACTACAAAATAACCAGTATCCTCGGAGCATAACAAGTTTTAAAATAAATTTTTGTCTCTACTCTTTTGCTTCTCTTATTAATGAGACAAAAGCAAGTAGTTTTTTTTTTAATCAAATACTCATATATCACTCTTTTGGTGGTTAGTAACTACTTCCACCTCACCAACCTCATCTCTTTCATCAATTTGTATTCAAAAACTAATTTTCCATATTTTTTTATTTACAAAAATAATACATCATATTTATAGATTTACGATAAGTTATAATTAGTAATAAATTACTAATAATTAAGTTTTTTCAAATGTATTTTAGACTAACACATTTATCTAGGTACACACATATGCACATTTAATTACATAAATACACCAAGCCATGGGATATTGCATAGATAGATGCAAGTGGGTATGTTATGGGAGCAATGTTGATTTAGGGAGGAAGGCCTATATGATACCATTCTAAAGTATCTCATGGGGTGGTTCTCAACTACCCTACCTATGAGAAGGAGCTCTCTACCCTAGTATAAGACTGTAATTGTTGGGTGTAGTAAAAGGTAGATGAATGTGCCAACATTTAATGTCAATCTGTGGTTCATAGAATTCAAGATGTAGCAATAGAAATGCTAGATAAAGACTTTAGGAACCAAAAAAACAAAACCTTAATCTTTCCTATGTGCTCACATCTTCGAATTCCTAAAAACACTAGTCAATTCCCTACTTTAATATTGTAATAAAAAACATTGTTAGCAATGAAACCCTAATTAGTGCAAACACTAATCCTTCAACATTTGAAAGAAAAACCTAACTATCAACTGGAAAAGAAAACCCTAACTATTGACAATTGAAAAGTAAACCCTAGTTATTGGTCATTCCATAATATGACCTATAACTCTAAAATAACCAATCTCAAACCTTCCTTTATCCAATGAAAGAAATAACCTAGTAAAATTATCATAAAAAATAGAGAGGAGATAGATCCAACTTCAATATTCACACAGTCCTATGAAGATCACTCTGTGACAAAATTAATGTGCAGAGAAGAAATATTTTAGATATGTTCTAAGTCACAAGAAAAAACCTAATATTCCATGCAAGATGTGATGGATCTATTCATATTTGAAGCTAAATATCTATTTTTGAAGCCTGTGCATGTATCTACACAACCAGAACCGATTGAAATATGAAAAATATGTTTCATAAAATTTACTCGTTGATAAAATTCATAACAACAAAATTAAAGAAATAACTACAAAGTGAGTTCTCTTGTAGATTACAGAGTATCAATTTTAGATTAGAATATTCCTGTACACCATATGGAACAACAAAAATATGCTTTAATACATATTTCAAACATGGCATAAAAATACAAGAATCACATGTCTTATCATTAAACGCAAAGTCCAACCAATATATTGCCACAAATCACAATAAAAATCACAACAAAGGATTTAAAAAGAATACTATGTAGTATTAAAAGCATAATTCCGATATTGTTTATAATTACTTGAAAAAAAATATTGATCTGTGGTTCCACACTTTTATCCTTTTCATAAAACAATTTTAAGCTCAAATCCTTTCCAAACTAGCGACCATAAAAGGATTACGACAACAATTATGTATTTTAAAGCACTACTATTACAAATCACACAAATTTCATAAGGCACACAAAAAATATACCATGTTTTTTATTCTTACGCATCAACTCAAGCAAATCCAAGGATACATTCAAGATCACAAGGGATCTAACAAAAAATATTTTAGATCTTTACTCCATAATCAAAACGCTGAACTAGTGAGTGTGTAGTGTTTTTTTCTTCTAAATAAGACTATTTCTATTATATGGCACATAAAAATACAGTCTGAAACTTTCCCTTTGGAGTTGTTATGCTAGCCAATTCTGGTAGGTGTAGAGTTCAAAAAAATGAAAAATGTGACTGCCCTAGTTGGTAAAACCAATCCATAGATTGTTGCCCCGAGTGGGGAAACCAACATTTGCAAAAAAAATTCCAAAATATTATTGAGTTGTGCAGGAACAAGAAAAACATGAGAACAAAAAAGTGAAACCTAGTTGAGGTAGGTAACCTCTCGAAATAGATTCTGAAGTGACGAGACATGCTACTGGTCATGTGGAGGAGGCTCTTCAACTATGAAGCACCCATAGTCGTTAGAGGAGTCCTCTTCTTTCTTCAACGACTGCACCGTGGGCTCAGGCATTGTAGCTAAACACACACCTGCATCCATAGCTTTATCATCTCTTGTTGGGCTGTCGCTCCCTTCACTATTTGAGGAACGCGTGGTTGTTTTAGTTGGCAGGGCCTCAAATTTCCTGGAATTCTAAGGGTGAGACGAGGATATGGTGGATTTTCTGAGACGTTTCCGAGCGCTAGGGCTAGCAAAGCTGGATGGGACATCCAAAAAATGCACAGTAAGAGTCACAGAGACGAGAGGATGGTCCAGAGAGAAACTGGAGTCGTAATTGAGCTGGTAAACGGCCGGATTTTCCTCATGGAAGGGGATAAGACTTTCATCATGGAGGGAAATGGGAGGGCGAGAGGTCTGGCCTCTTCCATTGCCTCTTCGACAGTGCATCTTGTGCCTATGAGGAATGTCGTTGCAGGAGGGTGTTGGAGCAGCGAGGGGACAAGAGGAAAGATGGAAAGAAGCCTCAAGCAGTGGATGAGGCGGGGAATGAATTCCGAGGAGCTTTGAACTAAAACTACAGGAGAGAGGGAGTTGGGCACCATGAAATACTGGGAGAGGCAGCAGGTTGGACGAGTGTCAAAGCTCGAGGCAGATGGATTAATGACGACAATAGGTGAGTAGTTATTGTATTTAATATTGATCGGACAAAGGCCATGCGCAGCCATGTGTCTTAGCCATGTGCCATGCAGAGGAACCACCACGTCCCATAGCCTAACGATCACCCGCATATGGGGGCTGAGCTTATTTTTCAACAAATTGAGTGCAATCAAGGAGGAAGGATGCATCATTGATACTGGAGAGGGGACTAGAGAAGAGGGGAAGATCATGGTCAACCCCTTTGTTAGCCAGAAGATCCATTGTTTTGTTGGCAAAGCGACGAATGTGCTTGAAGGAAATGGCACGTTGAGTCTGCAACCATTGCTCTATGTGTTCAAAACTTGCTGCAAGGCACCAAATCTTGGATAATTTGGAGGCAGAGGCTCCTAAGAGGAGGTGAATAGAAATGTTAATGATGAATTAAGAGTCTCCCTCCACTTCTAAGGGGAATAAATTGTGCTCCTGAGCTCGATGAAACCCCTGCAGAAGGCCTTCAGATTCCGCAGAGTTGTTGGTGTCCCACCCCATAGAGCCAAAGTAGATAATGAGGGGGTTCCCTTCTGAATCTCTGAATATCTCCCTAAATCCAGCCACTCCGAGATTTCCCTTGGAAGCTCCATCGAAGCTCAGTTTGAACAGACCATGGGGAGGAGGACTCCATGAGTTGGGCGAGTCAAGTTGGCAGGAGGGTGGGTGAATATTAGAGGGGAGAATAGGGACCGAGAGGTTCCAATTAGCCCAAATGATACTTTCTAGAGGTTGAATTAGGATTTCTGAGTCTTGCCATTGGTGTAGGGCCAGAGTCTCTTTTAGATTATTATAAATATTTGTCCATATAATATCTGGAGGAGTGGTCTGATTTTTAAAGATGCGTTTGTTTGTTTCTTTCTAGACCGACCAAAGGAGGAGCCTTGGGAGGAGGGACCAGAGAGTATTGAGGAGCTTGTTGTTAAATGGATCAATTTGCCATTGTCTGATGGTGTTGGAGATGTCTCCTTTGATCCTGCTGGTTCTTCTGCACTGAATGGTGATATTGTCCCACATGGAGTTAGCAAAAGGGAAGGTGTCCAATAGATGAGTGATAGTTTCAGCATGCTGAAGACAATTCAAACATCTAGAGGGGCCTATGAATCCTTTTTTGAGAATTTTGTCCCATGTTAGGATCTGTCTCTTACTGAGTAGCCAAAGAAAAGTGGATATTTTAGGCTAGATACCTGGTCTCCATATTTGTGTCCATTTCACATCCTGGGGATCCTAAGTATTGGGGTAAAACAAGTGGTATGATTCCCGAGTAGAGAAGGTACCTTGAGTGGTATGACCCCAACGGAGAATATTCGAAGCATCTGTGCATCTGATTTTCCTTTTACTTAGTTCCACATAAATCTCTTCATAATGTTCCACAAACCAATCCTCCTGCCAATGTATAGCTGGAAGCCATTAACGATAGCCAGATATAGGTGGAGGTCTCCAAAAAAATTTCACGTGATTGTTTTCCTGAGCGTGCAGAACGACTTTCCAACTTGGGCATCTGCTGCCACGAGTCCTCCTAGAAATGGGCAGAGGCTCCTGAATGAACTTTCCAGAAGTTGTGCTCCTGGATTATGGCTCGATGTTGCTTAGTTGCGTTCTAGATTAGAGAGCCTGAATCTTCAGGAATAAATCGAATGAGATCTTCTTGCAACCTATTTTCAACATATTTGGCAGTCCAGAGATGGGCCCAGGGGGTATTATGTTTGGAAAACCAATTCCACAAAATGTGTGCTCCCATTACAACATTGTTGTGGCCAGGGTCCCTCATGCCCAGTCCCCCTGCCAACTTTGGAGTGCATACATCGATCCATTTCATGAGAGCCCATTTTCTGTTTTCTCCTGTACTGCCTTAGAGAAAGTTTCGTTGTAGTGTTCTGATGCTTTTGAGGGCCCACTTGGGAGCGGCAAGAACTGAGAAGAGATAAAGGGTCATGGATTGAAGGAAAGCTTTGATCAAGACCAGATGACCAGCAATATTGAGAGTTTTGTGAGTCCAGGAGGACAAGTGAGAGTCCAATTTATCCAAGAGTTCTTTCCAAGAGGAATTCTTGAAAACATTTTCAATGAAGGAGTGCTAAGGCACTTAAAAGGCAGAGTGGAAATAGAGAAGCCTAAGATTATGGAAATATTGCGTTGAGTGATGGTAGGGGTGTTGAAGAAGTATATTTGGGATTTGGAAGCATTGATAGTGGTTCCCAAAGCTTCCGATAAGTTATCAAGAAAATATTTGAAGGTGTTGGCTTCTTGGACAGAGGGATGGACAAATAGCATGTTATCATTGACAAATTGCTGATGAGTAATGGGGCGATTGTCATGAATAGTAAGACCACGAAGGGAATGGGAAGAGGTGGCATACTGAATGAGGTGACCTAGACCTTCTGCCATGAGAACGAATAGAAAGGGAAAAAGATCAAGATCACCCTGGCCTATGCCTTCGGAGGGAGAGAAGGGGGGCAAGGGGCTCCATTAACAAGGATGGAATAGAAAGGGGATGAGATGAGACTCAAAATCCAACAATTCTAGGTGGGACTGAAGCCAAAGGCTAGGATCATTTGATTAATGTAATCCCAGCTTAATTTGTCAAAAGCTTTAGAGAGGTCGATTTTTAAAAGCATACATGCTTTCTTAAAATGCTTCAGAGAATGGGTAACTTCATGGGTAAGAATGATCCCATCCAGAATTTGACAGCCTTCCACATATCTAGTCTTCTATGGAGAAATAAGCAGAGGGAGGAGGGGTTTAAGCCTGTTGGCAATTAGCTGGGAGATGATCTTGTAGATGACATTGCATAAGGTGATCGGTCTGTACTTGTCGGGAGTGACAACGTGCTCTTATTTGGGAATAAGAGCGAGGAAGGTAGCGTTGAGAGAAGGAAGGATCCAATGCATGCTTCTAGAATCCTCCACCAAGTCCCAGACTTCCAGTTTGATGCTATTCCAAAATAAGTGGAAAAAATTGGATGTGAATCCATCAGGTTCGGGAGCCTTACGTCTTTAAGCTCAACCATGGCCTATTCAATTTCTTGCAACAATACCGGTTCGAGTAACATTTGATTTTGCTCGTCAATGATTAGCTTACTGATGTGCTGCATGATCTTTCTAATTGTTGGTTGCCTATTACCTTGAGGCTCCTGGAGGATGTTCTTGAAGTGGTTGAGGAGTTCTTTTTCTATATCTTCATGGTCCTCTAGCTTGTCCCCTTGACTGGTATTAAGGGTGGCAATACAATTGTGCATGCGTCTCTGAATGGTGGAGCGGTGAAAGAATTTGGTATTCTTCTGAGAATATTCTCCCCTTATTTGAGCCATCATATTCTTGACTTGTGCTTCCAAATAATTTCTTCGTGTAGTCTACGTTCATCCAGTCAGGTTAGGAGGTCCTTCTCCTGAAGAGCTAGAGCTTCTGATCTACCCTCTTGTATGATACACATTTGCAGATTCGACATTTGCTGCTCCAATTCCTTTTGATGCTGAAAGATGTTTCCAAAGGTGGATTGATTCCATCGCTTGAGAGAGTATTTAAGAAAATTTAGTTTATGTTGGAATTGATACATTTTGGAACCCGGAGGGGGAGGTGAATCTACTCCACCAAGTGGAGACCATGTCTCTGAATCTCAGATGAGAAATCCATAATTTCTCAAAATCAAACGACCTATTTCTTGCAACCCTAGGACATGAACAGTATAGGTGGATTGGCCAATGATCAGAACCTGTTGATGGAAGGATGGAGGAGTAAATATGGCCTCCAATATGGATTGCATTATTTGAATTGAGAAATCGATCCAACCTCGAAGCTATCTGCTGAGATCTGTTTCTTATGTTGTTCCAAGTGTGAATACCATTAGAAGAGGGGAGGTTGATCAACCAGATTCTCTGAATGAATTATTTGAAGCTAATGTTGTCAATATCTAGTCTGGGCCTAACTCCTTTTTTTTCCTCTAGATTTGTGATCATGTTGAAGTTGCCTCCAATGATCCAGAGGGGATGGCGCCTGGTGGAATTTAGGATCTCAAGGGAGTTAAGAATGGTTTTTTTCTGTTGGGGGGGTTGGGGAAAATAGAAATTGGTTAGGTGGCCATGGATGTTGGTGCCTATCAAATGAAAAGTGGTCTGAATGAATTTGTGAGAGGAATGAATATCACAAAGGGAGATGAGAAGGGGATTCCAGGCAATGGCTAATCCACCTGAGGCGCCTGATGCATCAATCGTAGTGATATTGCAGCCATGCCATATCTTGTTGATGATATATTTCAGAGTAGTATTGGTGCATTTGGTTTCTTGCATGAAGAAAATAGTTGGTTTGTATTGCATGATTCTATTTTTTATCATTCAATGCTTAGGGGCTGTTGAGCCCTCGAATATTCCAAGATGTGAGCTTCATTGAGAACTGTGGGAGATTGGCCGGTAGAACTTGGTAAACTTGGGATAATGCCCAGATTCAACTAAAATATCTCCGAAAATGATGTTTCCCTACAGATCGGTGTGCCACCCTATTTTCTTTGACTCCTTTAATATTTTTTTTCCATCCTAAGAGCTTCCGACCAGTATGCCCAAGGAGTTGCACTGCTGTGCCCTGAAGAGAACAAATTATAGGCTGTTGATTTGCTTGGGGGGTATCTTGTCATAGTCTTTGTTTTTGCAGGCCATCTCCAGTGCTAAGATGTCCAGATCGCCTAGATCGATGCTTTCAGGTTATTCCTCCATATGGGATGGTTGATCCATTTCTGCCTTGGTGCCTTCTTCCTGTACTTCTTGTGGTTTCTTGCCATCTATCTCCATAAGGGAGGAGTTCCAGATGACTACTCCTTTATATTTTATGGATTGGCTTGTTTAAGGGTTTTGAGGTTGAGTGGATGCTTGAGAGAGAGGAGGGTCAGGGATGAGTGGAGGGGTCATAGAATTATCAGGGATGGACACTTTGGGTGAATCAGAGTTTTGAAGGGAGGATTCCCCTTCCAGGATGGGATGTTTCCCTAGAATGTCGAATCTGTTGCAGGTTAAGGGGAGAGAGGTTTCGAGGTTTACAGTGGGTTTCTTGGTATACTTCTTGTGGTTAGGAACTTTGGTAAAGCCTTCAGTGTCTGTAGTTTCTGAGCCCTGGGGAGGTTTTGGAGGTTGATTGAGCAGACAATATCTAAAGAGATGGCCATGCTCATGACATTTACGGCATTGAAAAGACACATTTTCAAAATCTATTTTTTGAACCCATTCAAAATCATCATGGTAGAGACTTACCGAATCCGGAAGGGCTTTGGCCAGGTGCATGTAGACGCAGATTCTAGCATAAGTTGTGTATCACCCAAGCTTGGTTTCTTCGACAATCTTGATGAACTCTCCCAGGTTTCTTCCTATGTATTTTAAGGATTCTTCATCCCAATATTTTAGTGGTAGACAATACATCCAGATCCAAACTAGTGCCTAATTAGAATCCTCCTTGTCTGAGTTAAACCTTTCAACCCAATCTCTTACGAAGAGGCCTTCAAAGTTGAAGGAATAGGGTTTGCCATCCAAAATGTGATTTCTATCCTCGATGCAGTTGAAGATAGCATTGAAGAAGCCTTTTGATCCAAGCTGAAGGGTGACATGCCCCTTGGGCTTCCATTTGGAGGCGATCCAACCCTCGAGAGCTTTCTCTGTAGGCCATAAGCCTATGAATTTACCAATGAGGGCATGGTCCTTCATGTACTATATTTTTGCATTGATGCGATGGACAGGTAGGTTGACTTCTGGTAGTTTAGCAGTAATCATAATGCAAGTGGAGGAAGAGGTATTCCTCTTTTCTGTGTTGGCATTATGTTCCTCTTGTTTTTCTTTTTTTCAGCTGTCAGATCTGCTTGCGGGCCTGCAAGGGCAGAGGGCACAGTCTGTGCATTTTGGGGCGCATTCGCTTTATTGGTTGCAGAACCTTCGGGAGGGGGGGGGGTGTGCCTACCCTCCCAACTGGATTCACCATTAGCAAGTGACATAGTCAGATGGAATTGTGGAGCCCAAGGAGTCGAATGGTGCCATCGTGAGGGAGGGGAGGAGTTCTAACGACTCTCATTGTAGGTTTGAAGAAACATTAGGAGTCCATGAGGGAGGTGATAGCTCTAGGTTTCGTAGTCCTTCATCATATTTAATGAGTGAGTGTGTATTATAGGACTTGGGCAACACAATACAAATGTCAAAAAAACAATATATATTCTGTGATTTTGACAAAATTATTAAATCAATAAATATTTAAAATCCAGAAGTCCAAAAAAAAACCATGTTATGAATACCTTGCAAACACCAATATGTTGTTAGAGTTCTCTAATAAAATCTACAGGATGTTTATTTCATTCCAGCATAGGGATCTATGCAAATATATGAGACAACATAAATGTTGAAATCTAATATGCCACTGATACTTGTATAAAATTTTAATGTATAGAAAGCTCTGTTTCATATATATGCAAATATCGATCTTAACACATGTGTATCCTATAGTAACACAGAATCTGACATACTTCAATTTTGAATAGCCTTATTACAACTCAGGTTTCCATTTATCTAGATTTCGATGGTTCTGATGCGATTTGTGTTATAGATCAATAAAGGGATTTAGATCACAAATATAAAATGAATGATTTGATTAATAAAAATATTTCACACAGTCTCTAAAATCTGTAACATGCCACAATCCTCCATTTCTAGAACAACGAAATCATTTTTACACACCACATCTCTAAAAATTAAATCAATACACCAACATATCTATATTTTAAAACATAAGATGAATACATAGAGAAATAAATGAGAGGGGACAATGAGATGGGTTGGTGGGACCAACCAACCAACTCATTTCCTCTTGAGAGAAATCAACTCATTGAGTCAACATGCAACATAAAATTGAAATGTAAAACCTGGCACAACACCTTCATTAGAAAATTAACCAGTCCTCCTTTACATTTAGCTCGATTAGTTTCGCACGACCATGAGGAGCAATAAAAAAATTGAAACAATAATACCATTTTATACAATGGACCACCCCTTAGGAATGAGTCCAAATTGGTCTTGTATAACATTTACAATATAATTATAGGTTTCAAACTAACACATGTTGTTATAGGAGAAAATAAGTATATATTATAATAATTTAATAAAAATAATAAATATGGTTGCACATAGGTCTAATTCTAAGAAACTATAGATCTTGTGATAAGAGGAATAGAAGGTTAGATCCATTAATTAGTTGTGAGCTAACTAATAAACCTTAATGAATTTCACTTGTAGTCACCTGTTGAGGGCACACATGACAATATTCTTAGTCAAAAATCTTGTTTCTTTGGTTGCAGGTTCTCTATAGGAGGTACACGATCTACAAACCTTTGTTAACAACTCTCTTAACCATCATAAATACATGTATTGTCCATTCTTAAGTTGTTGGTACATTGTTCACCTGTCACAAGATTAAAAATTATTACTAACAATCTTGTATAATTCTTTAAATTATTAAAAATAAAGGAAATATGTCAAATAATAATCGAGTTACCTTATCATGTTCCAATTTGAGATATGTTAAATTTAGATAACCATGGTGTTCTATGATTGATGCACTTTTACTTCAATTTTTCTTAGGAAAAATAAAAAATAGAAATCACATAAACTTGAAGGTAAAATGTTGATAGAACACAATAATAGATCAATAGAAGAAAAGCCAAATATAGATAAGATTTACAATTCCTTTTCTCCAACAAAGATATGAGATATTGTTGTGTTACGGTGGTTAGCAGGATGCTTCAACCAACAAAGTCTTTCTCGGTCAGCCAACACTTTCATGTGTCACACCCACATCCCTCAAATAAATCTCACCACATGTCAACGCAAGTTAAACTAGGGACAATGCAGAAAATTCAACGCAGGTAGCTACAAAAAAGTCAACGCAAAAAACTAGGGCTTTGATCAAACAACCCGGAATTACTCGCTTTTAGTGCCCAAATTTATGGCCTCCAAAAATTAGAATTTCTGCAAAAAATTTAGGTCAAACAACCAAGGGTTGACCACAGTCAACACCGCTACAGAAAATCCCTAAACAAATCAGCGCAGAAAATAGAAAGAACTAAACAGATCAGCATAGAAAACAGTAGCTTTGCTCCACACATGCAAGGGAAAAAGGCCTCCAAAGGCTATCGAATCAATTAGATCATAATGAGAGAATATGTGATGAGATGATGAGAAAATTACCTCCAAGTCTCTCCAATTTATATTCATCAATGAGGGTGTGTGATACATCTCTTAGGCATGTGGGATAAATCTGGCCGGCCTTGCACATGTGGAAAATAAATTCAAAATCAATATTATGCTCATCCAATCAAAATGATCTTTAATTAAATCTTGCACCTCTCTAAAATAGGAATCCAACAAAAATATTACCATCATCATATGAGCAGTGAAACATGGATTTTGGACCTAGTTTCCCAAAATTAACACTCCCTCTCAACTAGGGAGAACTACATTTGTCCACAAGTTCCATCCATCATGTACGAAAAAAAACATTGTGCATCATCCCACTGTAACTTCCTTTGATGGCTCTTTATTTTAGAACAAAATGTGAGTCACAATGGCATCACACACAGCTGACTTGAAGTCAGCTTAAAGGTAAAAACCTCTCTTAAACTCAAAAGAGTCTCATACTAACCCGAAGCTAGTTTTCTGACCTGAAGTCAGTTTAGAGGATAAAACCTCATCGTGCTTGATCCTAGATCAAGGTGTTGGACACGTGCCATGCTATACATAGAGGGTACGACAATCTCCAATGCATACATTAGTCTTGCTATGGTCTCTATCCACATTTCCCACCTCATTGGCCAAATGAGAGGTACTTCCCATGAGTATGAAACTATATGGGTAGGATGCATGCGGGGCACATATTAGAGAGAGGCGAACCAACTCAATATCATAACGGTGGGGCAGAAGCACCAAAAGGTTAAAAAATCCTAGCCCCGTGAGTGATTATAGCTCTAAGAAGCTATCCTCGAGCCCCCTGGAGCCCCTAGAGCTCATATTCCAACTCAAGTAGGACCCTCAGAATAGGGTCTTTCCATGATTCCAAGATTCTTATAGAAGGTTAGGAACTTGACCTTCCCTAGGGGCTTCGTGAGAATATCCATGACCTGCTCATCAGTTCCCATATGATCGAGCCTTACAGCGCCTCACTATACCATATCCTGGATAAAGTGGTACTTGATATTAATATGCTTGGATCGATCGTGGAACACAGGATTCTCAGAAAGAAATATCCCACTCTGGTTATCACAAAGGATAACGGTGGTTTATAGCACATGCCCAAACATCTCACTAAATAGATTTCACAACCAAAAAACTTCACAACAGTCCATACTTGCTGCAATGTATTTGGCCTCAGCAGTGCTCAAAGTCACCGACTTCTGCTTCCTGCTCATCCAAGATATTGAAGCAGAACCTAAGGTGAAGCAACATCCAGATGTGCTCTTGCGATCCACCAGACTGCCAACCCAATTGGCATCAGTATATCCATTGAGTCTCAAACTCCCGACAGTGTATCTCAGCCCACGGTTGATTGTGCCCCGAAGATATATCAACATATTCTTGGCACCAATCCAGTGAATGTCCAGATGAGAGTTCACTATGAACATCAGGGCCCCTACGAGTTGTCGATACTCAGTAGGATTTACTAGCATGGGACCAACAAAATTTCCAGTCAAATTCTTAAAGTTGAGTTCCATTGGTGTTGAGGCAGACTTACAATCCACCATACCAAATCTCTCCAGCAACTTCATGAAATATTTTCCTTGAGAAAGGAAAATCTCGCCTGGCCTCTGCCAGACCTCCAAGCATAGGAAGTAGTGCATCAGTCCTAGGAATTTCATCTCAAACTCAGAATCTAGCTCCCTCTTACATTGATGCATTAGAGGTTCAACACATGTCAGAAAGAGATCGTCCACATAGAGAGCCAAAATGAGAGGCCTTTCTCTATCAACCTTAAAATAAAGGTTCAAATCAACATTACTTTGAGTGAAGCCCAGATTCATCAAGTAGTTATCTATCCTCTTATACCAAACCTGGGGGTTGGCTTCAACCCCTAGAGGGCTTTCTTGAACCTACATACATAGGTGTCTCTATCTCGTACTTCAAACCCCAGAGGTTGCTCCACATACACCTCTTCCTTTATAGATCCATACAGAAAAGCAGTCTTCACATCCATATGATGTGGACTCCATACTTGTGTAGCAGCAAGGGAAATAATAGATCAGATGATGGTATAGCAGGCCACAGGTGCAAATATATCATCATAATATATGCCTTATTTTTTAGATAAGCCTTGGGCAACGAATATTGCCTTGTAATTTTCATCACTTCCATCAAATCCATGCTTGATCTTATAGAGCCATTTCGAGGTGGCAACATATTTTTCCTCTGGTCTTGGGACCACTTCCTAGATATTATTCTTCTTAATGGACTCATATTCATCATGCATAGAATCCTTCCAAACTTGATTCTTTACAGCTTATTCAAATGTTCCAGGCTCAGATTGTACTATCGTACTCATGGCTGCTAGATACCCTTGGCATCTCTTCGGTTTCTTGCTTTCACAGAAGGTCCCCCTTGGGGAAATATGTCTCTTCGAATATTCGAGAGTATCCCTAAGCCATGAGGGTATTCTCTTATTTGAAGGAGTTGGATCAATGGTACCCATATATCCTTCAACATCGGGCATCAGGGCATCCTTCGGTTCTTCCAACTTCCCTGCTTCTTAATCTTCTTTGTCTTCCTTGGATCTAGGAAGATTTCTTACTTTCTTAAGGGCAACATCTTCGTCGAAGGTGACATCGTGGCACATCTCCACTTCTCTTTGACCAGGCACATAGATTCTATATGCCTTCGAAGTTTCACTATAGCCCACAAACATTCCCTTCTTTCTAGAAGAATTCAGTTTGCTTCTCTTTTCTTTCGGCACATGAAAGTAAATAGGACAACCAAAAAATATAAATTGAGAAACATTAGGTTTCTTACCAGAGAAGACTTCTTTGGGAATTTTGGAGTCCAGAGCAGAATCCGTGCATATTTTTTTAACATACACAACAGTGTTCGCAACTTCTCTTGGTCACTTAGCATGGAATGGGTAGCTTCCAAAATGATCATGCTCTTTATTTCAACAATAAAATTTTTCTCAGGAGTGTACGTAGTTGTGGTCTCCCTCTTAATTCCAACTTCTCTACAAAAGTCATTAAACTTATTTGACTCATACTCGGTCCCATTTTCAGTCCTCTAAACTTTGATTTTATTCTTGGTTTTATTTTCCACCAAGGCCTTGAAGGTACATAACCATTTGAATGCATCATCCTTATTCTTCAAAAAGTATATCCAGGTCTTGTAGGAGAAGTATTATGTAAAAGTAATGTAATAGGAACATCCTCCCATGGATGTCATAGGTAGTATACCAGATAAGTCAGAATGTATCAAATGCAAGATATCAGTTGACTTTGTGACACTTTAGGGAAATGGTCCCCTTGTATGCTTCGCTTCGGCACAACCCTGACATATGCCTTCACGATCATCTCTCAATTCAGGCATCCCTGTCACCACCTTCCTTGCTTCGGGAAAGGCTTTGTAATGAAGGTGTGAAAACCTTTGGTGCAATAACTCTGTTTGAAGAGTTGTATCACATGTCATAGCCGCCAATGGACTTCCTCCAACCTGGTAGAGTGCATCAACTCTAAAACCAATAGAAAGAGCTTCCTTGAAGTTCTTTTTCTAGATAAGTACCTTTCCATCAACGAATGCCACCTTGAACCCTTGTCTTCCATTGCCAAAATGGACACACGTTTCTTCTTCAAATTAGGTGCATACAACACATCTTGTAATCATATGACTTGACCTTGAGATAAATGGAGGGTCACAGTCCCAGTACCTTTCACGAGATATATGGCATTATCTCCAAGGAAAATTTCTAGATTAGTATCCTTCTCAACCAAATCAGAAATGGCTTCTTTATAACCAGTGAGGTGCCTTGAAGCACCACTATCAATTAACCAGATATCTAGGGTGTTGGGTGGAGATGAAACAGATAGGGCCGATAAAAGAATAAAATAATTTATCTTATTATCAACAACATTATACTCATTATACCTAGAATTTCTTTACCTCTTGAAAGATTTCCATTTCCACTACGATCAAAGGGAGCCTTCCTTTTTCCTTGGAAACTGTTGTTCCTGCCATTCCTTCTCGAGTTGTTGTTGTCATCATCCCTTTGAGAGTCCCTTATATTAGGGAACTCTCTTGCATAGTGACCAGTCTTGTTACCAGTGTAACATATTCCCTTCCTTCCTTTGGGCCCCACTCTATCATGGTTTTGATTTCTTTGGCCCCCACGGTTCTTCTTCTTTGCATGAGCGGCGAAGGTAGTAGGGTCACTTCCATTACCATTAGAGGAATTCTCCATCATTTTTCTTTCCTCTTGAGTTCATCTCATCAATATTTCATCAAAATAAAGAATCACATTATTATTGAGAATAGTGGTATTAAATACATGCCAATCACGGGGGAGACCTCCAAGTGCAACAAGAACCATCTCTCGATCAAATATTGCTTCCCCAATATCTAGGAGGTTATTCCTAATTTTAGTGAGCCTCATAAAATAGGATTGAATAGATTCATCCTTACCCTTCTTGATATTCTTCAATTGATTCTTAAAGAAGAAGATTTAATTAGCATTGCTAGCCCTGAACATGCTCACAAACTTATCATACATCTCCTTAGATGTATCCAGCTCAGAAATGTAAGCAACCAAGTGTTTATGAATAGAATCTCGGATAATCATCTTTGCTTTGATTTCCACTTTTCTATACTTCGTCTTTGTGGCAGTAATTGCATTTGATGAAGGCTCTTGAATATTCCCCTGTACATATTCCATGGCATCTTGATCTTCTAGCACCAAATCCAAGGACATATTCCATGCATGATAATCATACTTATCAGTCAATTTATCATGAGCCTTGAAACCCTTGTAGGTTGAAGAGGCCATTTGTCCTTGATAGGATTTCTTCCTTCAGAGATAATGTTCTAACACCAGCTTGGAATTTTGGACTTCGTCTTCACCTCAGCTCTGAAACCATGTTAAATTTAGATAACCATGGTGTTCTATGCTTGATGCACTTTTACTTCAATATTTCTTAGGCCCAGTAAAAAATAGCAATCACATAAATTTGAAAGTAAAATGTTGAAAGAACACAATAATAGATCAATAGAAGACAAGCCAAATATAGATCATATTTACAATTCCTTTTGTCAAGCAAAGATATGAGATATTTTTTCATTACGCGGTCCGCAGGATGCTTCAACCAGAAAAGTATTTCTTAGTCAGCCAACACTTTCATGTGTCACACCCATAGCCCTCAAAGACAACTCATCATAAGTTAATGCAATTCAAACCAGGAATAGTGCAGAAAAGTCAATGTAGGTAGCTTCAAAAAATTCAATGCAAAAAACTAGGGCTTCGGTCAAATAACTCATAATTCCTTGATTTTAGTGCCCAGTTGTATGACCTCCTAAAATCAGAATTTCTACAGAAGATTGAGGTCAAACGACCAAGGGTTGAACATGGTCAACGTTGCAGCATAAAATCCCTAAACATATCAGCACAAAAAACAACAGCTTCACTCCACACGTGTGAGGGAAAAAGGCCTTCGAAGACTATCGAACCAATCATATCACAATGAGAGAATGTGCGATGAGATGATGAGAAAATGATCTCCAAGTATCTCCAATTTATATTCATCAATGAGGGTGTGTGACACATCTCTTAGGCATGTGGGATAAATCTAGCAGACCTTGTACATGTGGAAAATAAATTTAAAATCAATATTCTGCTCATCTGATCAAGACGATATTTAGATCAATCTTGCACCTCTCTGAAAGAGGAATAAAAAAAAAATATGACCATCATCATATGAGCAGTGCAACATGGAGTTTGGACCTAGTTGCCCAAAATTAACAAGATAATAATCCAAAAATGTGCAAAATGACAACAATAACCATAAGATCTAGGTAAAAACATTAGGGGATTACAGAGGGAAATTGTGTATACAAATATATAAATTAGAGACCTAAAATCTGATGCAGGGGCATTAAGCACAATAAAATACTTTGTATTTTTATAAGACATAGGGGGGGTCTTATGTTTCTAAATTCTCATGTAATTATTAGTATTTTGAATAAAATGGTGAGGAATTGTAAATTTTCTCTAACCACTAGAGAACATGAGGGAAGTTGATTGAGTTAGGAAGGTGAAGAGTCAGTTTCATTTATTTTAGGGATGGAGTCTAACTTTAGGACTTTGGAGAATTCCAAGAGTCTTTGTTGAGCTGTTAAGGAAGCTGAACTGATTCATTATTAATAAGTATAAATGAAAGCCTACGGGCAGATAGGATAGCTATTCAGGATAGAGCTGTTCAAGAGGCATAATAGGAGGATAATGGCCATCGAATTGAAGATCAGGCCACAGAGGAAGTAAGTTTGTAATTAATTTAGTTTTAATTATACAGAGAATTCAGGGTCAATTTGATTCTTGTTGAGGTTGCTTGTGTATTAATTTGATTTGAAATTTGGGGGATTCGATCACTGGAAGGATCGATTCCAGTAAGGCATTTAATTACAGGTCTCAGTTGATATATGATGAGTTGGATACATTCTGAATGAATTGAAATTATGAAACCACTGTATGGTTGAGAAGGTCCAATTCTTTCTTATTTCCTGAGTTATTATGTTATGGAGGGATTGGAATTGTTAATTGCTGTGTGAAGAACCAATTCGTTCCTTGAATTTGTAATTGACTTACACGTTTTTGATAAAACCATGTATGTTGAGGACCCTGGTATTTTTTGGAATTCATTTGCTATTGAAGAAATCTGTGTTTGAGTATCTCTGAGTGAAAATCGATGAAGGGCTAATTGGTATAATCGATATTGATTTTATATTAAAGCCACAATATAGAATTCGTTGAAGACCAAAATTGAAAGAATTTTAGTTATGTGTGAAGGATTCACTAACAAAATCCAGGAGACTTGATCTTGGATTGAAGGCGCAGTTCAGACTGAGCAGTAGTGAAATGGTAGTGGAACATTGAATGGGGTGCAACAGTGATTAAATTTGTGAAGAGTATGCCGAGATGATGAGATGCATTAAGCGCTGGTACAATTGCAGAAACACATGATAAAGGGTTGCAGTACCGTGAATAAGGTTTATATAGTAATTGCGCAGGAGAATGAGGTGAACCCGTAAGGAGGCAGAACCACGAGTTAAGGTGGAACCAAAATGGTTGAAACAGTAAAGGCAGATTTTGAAAACAGTATATGGTTTTCGCGTGATTGAAAAGTGGTAAGCGGATTTGCGAAAAAAAAACGCGATATGCGTCGATAGGTGACATGTAGCCTGGAGCGGTTTTAAATTACAGTGCATTTCGCGTTTTTTTAGCGTTAAAGCTCGGAGGTAAAAAAAACGCGATATTCGTTCAATGCTCAGCGCTAGAAAATCAACGGTGGTCGCGTCTTTAAGTTGCGAAAGGATTAACGCAAAGGCGAGGTATGTATTGAGGTTGTGGGGCTCGAACATATTGTGGTTTAATGTTAATGGGGTCAGATTTTAATAACCAAAAAGAATTATTTGAATGAGGGCATATAGTTACGGAAAGGGTTAATACATTGATATTTAGGGAGAATGTATGGTAATGTTGTTTTGCATTCGAATTGATAAGTTATGATGATTGATAAAATATGAACCAATACAGATATATGGTTTAGCCTTGGATTTATTTTCAAATTTGGGTGCACATATACATTTTATGTAATATCGAATATTTATTCGATAAGTTAAAAAAAGGGGCCTTCAGCATATGGTTTAACTTCGGATTGAAGAAAGGATATGCTTCCACCTATAAAGTTGTTGTATTTGGGTTTAACCCAAAGGAAAAAAATAGAGCTTCCGCATATAGAAGAGTTGTGGTCTGGGTTGAGTGGTTTATTACCATAAGAGAACTTAGAATTAATATCTCAAATCGCAGATTTGAGATATTAAAGCTTCCAAAGATATTTTTAAAAGGTTGCCCAGATTTAAAATTAATTGGGGCTAAATGTTGAATGCAGTTTTGTGTGGAAAGGAAATTGAAGATTGTGGGCTTTAAAATGGAATTGAAATTTTATATATGGACTGAGAGTGTGTAAGCAGGTAGCCTAGGCATCATTGTGGTATCAGAGCTAGAATAGCTCTGTTTGAAGAAAATGATTTTTTTTTGTAATTAAATCTGAATGTGTGATGAGAGAAGAAAGAAGATTAGATTCCAAGATCTGATATGCAAAGGTACATAGAGTTGCAGTGAACAGAGATTTGCAGAACTGGATGAATGAAGAACAAGATCATTCAGGGATCTTGCAGGTGAAATAATTTTAAATCTGACTTGAACTTTGTGATTGTAGAATCATGGTTGTAGAAAAGTGAAGACAAAGTTTGATGATGATGGCAGTGAACCTGATATTCAGCTAAAGGTTGAATAGGGAGGACAATTGCAGTGTTCTCAAGAGAAGGTGAGTTGATGAGCAGTGTTTAACTCTGGTTTGAAGAATTTTTTGTAGAATTCAGATTGCAGGCAATTGAAGAGATCTCAGCAAAAGAAGATCACAACTTTGAGAGCAGTGATGAAAGATTCCAGAAGAGGATTCTAAACTGAAAAATAAATTGTGGTAGAACCTGGAGAATTCCCAACAGAGTTTGGATGAAAGAAGAATAGATGTGTTCTTTAAAAGTTGCAGAGTGAAGCCTAGAGAGAGCAGAAGAGAGTTCTCAGAAGGTTCCAACAGATAGGGGACCAGTACTTGCCAAAAGACTAGATCCAGAGGAAAGGATTGGTGAGGTAAGAGGCAACGGGAGAGCTTTCTGTTGCAGAGGCTTGGTGCAGCTGATAAGTGAGGAACTCATGAAGGAGAAGATGGCTACTAATAGTCATAGTAGAGATTGCAGAGGTTCTGAGAGAGGTCAAAATAAAGAAGAGAAAGAAGATGCCAGGACAAATGGCATGAGGAAGAAATTGACTGATGCAGAATATTGGAAAGAGGTAGCTGAGATCAGAGAACAGTTTGATAAACTGGAAAAGAGGATAGAGGAAATACAGAGAGTTGGTTGGCTCATGAAGAAGAGAGTGAAATGGAAACCATTACAGTTAAGGTCGAGGCAAAAGGAGATTGCCTTATTGAAGGAATAACTCAAAGTATTTGAGTTGAGAAAAGAATTTTTTGCTTGTAAAGCAGAACAGAACACAGGTGAAGAATATAGATCTATGAAAGATCCTATGAACCATGATGAAGGCTTAAGGCAGCAAGAAGCTTGTCTTGCTGAAGAGAAAATCATTGATGATTTACTGAGTTATTGGACAAGTCCAGATCAACTAGATGATGTAAAGACTTGTATTTTTGAGTCTGGCAATTGTGAGGAGATTACAGGCTCGATAGAGGAAGAGGAACTCAGAGTTCTTGAGTCAAGGATGGAATCTGAAGATTCCACATGCAGATCTGTTCAAAGGGAAGTGCTTGATAAAGCAACCAAGACTGAAAAGTATTCTATTTTTAAAACTAAAGAGTTGTGTATGTTTGCAGGTACATCACAGGGAGATGAACAAGCTTTAAATTTTGTTGAGGAGGAGAAATTGAATCTGAAATCTGTTCTGATCAATGCTGAGATAGAAAGATCTCAGGAGGAATTGAATACTAGGGAGTCTAATGAGAATATTGAGGCAAGAGATGAAGGACCATCTGATGATCGGTCAAGAACAAGTGAAGGTATAAAAGGTTGTGTGAGGTTCCCAAAATCTACTCCAATTGAAGTTGTTGAATTGTATAGAAGGTTGGATTTTCAAAGAAGAGAATTGGAGAAGCAGGGGACCTATGTACAGGATAAATTGTTGAAGAAGCAAGACAGAGGAATTGTCATGAATGACAATAAGGGAACAGAGGATAATAAAATGATTCAGAAAAATGAAGGAGTTCATTTTGGTGAATCACAACAGAATGACATTCATGAAACAAATGATGGAAAGAAGGAGAGACTAGCTGACAGTCTCATGGAGGATACAAATCAGCATACTGATGTGCTGACAGAGGGATTGGAAGGAACCTCAGAACAACATACTGATGTGTTGTTAGAGGAGGAAGAGGTATTGAGACCTTGTAAATTTAGTGCTGAAATTTCATGTGTCAGTTATGCAGGCAAGGAAGAAAAACAAATGAGAATTGTCAGAGAATTGAATGAAAGAGAAACTATGTTGGCTGAAAACATAGTGAAGGATCATCATTTTAACATGGTGATTGGAACAGTGGAGATAACTCTAGAAGCTGAGAAGAAAAACAGTAAGGATTTTATGGGTCTTGAAAGAGACTTAGAATTGCAGAAAAAAGAATGGGTGATTGGATCATCAATTGAGACCATTGGGTCTTGTGATTTTGAAACTGACAATTTGATTGTACTTACAGGTATTGCAGGAGACAGTCCATCTCTTGGGATTGTCTTGAAGGAAGGTGAAACAGTCGTGTAGAAACTTGTTACTGTTGGTGGCAAGGAAGAATTGGCTTGTCTGATGGGCCAAGAGCAGACTGTGGGGAAATTTTTTTGGACTGCTACAATGATGGAGGATCAGAATTCTATTATGATAGGAGATGAAGGTACAGTGTTTGAAGAACTTGATCTGATTGCCAACATCAATCTTGGGGATAAGGGGCAATTATTGAAGATTTTCCAAGAAGAAGAAGAAGATGTTGAATTTAAATTACATCATATTGAGGATGTGAAACAAGTACAAAATGAGTGGTTGAAATTTTTGCTGGAAATAGTTAAACAGGAGAAAGAGGGTGCAGACACTAGAATGAAATTGCCTAAAGCTGTGGAAGAACTAGGAGAAGATACTAGTTTGCAGAATTTAAGTATGCTTACTAGTATAGAAGGAGGAATGATTGGTTATGTTACTGCAGTTAGAGAACTAAAAGATAATTTACTTTTTAAAGGTAAATTTGCAGGTGATGAGCAAGAGAATGTTGCAGAGGGACAGGAAGTTTGGGAGGTAGCCATAGAGGAAGCAACATGGGGGGTGAAATTTGCAGGAGTAAAAATAATGTTAGCAAAAATCAGGGAGGCAACATTGGCATCAACAACTAAAACAAGGGCAGTTACAGCAGTAGAAATTGGAAGCAACAGTAGTGGACAGAGAAATTTCCAGACAATAGATAAGCTGGACAAAGAAATTGAAAGCATCAGAAGACTGATGATGAAGGTGTCTCAGAAGCAGCAGCCAACAGCAAGAGAGCAGAGGAATTTTAACAAAGGAAAGACAAAAGCAGAATGTGAGGGTACAACTGGTGGTAATATGCAGAACAAGATATGGAGACCTGGAGAAGTGCAGTTGGAAAGTAATGCAGCTGTTGGACAACATCAAAACAAAGTATGGGATCCAGGAAAACAAGGACTAAAGGCACATGATCAGGAGATCATGAACAATTTGAACCTTGGGAGTCTGATGCAGGGGCATTAGGCACAATAAAATACTTTATATTTTTATAAGACATAGGGAGGTCTTATGTTTCTAAATTCTTATGTAATTATTAGTATTTTGAATAAAATGGCGAGGAATTGTAAATGTTCTCTAACCACTAGAGAACATGAGGGAAGTTGATTGAGTTAGGAAGGTGAAGAGTTAGTTTCAGTTATTTTAGGGATGGAGTCTAACTTTAGGACTTTGGAGAATTCAAAGAGTCTTTGTTGAGCTGTTAAGGAAGTTGAACTGATTCATTATTAATTAGTATAAATGAAAGCCTACGGGTAGATAGGATAGCTATTCAGGATAGAGCTGTTCAAGAGGCAGAATAGGAGGATAATGGCCATCAAATTGAAGATCAGGCCACAAAGGAAGTAATTTTGTAATTAATTGAGTTTTAATTATACAGAGAATTTAGGGTCAATTTGATTCTTATTGAGGCTGCTTGTGTCTTAATTTGATTTGAAATTTGGGGGAATCGATCACTGGAAGGATTGATTCCAGTAAGGCATTTAATTATGTGTATCAGTTGATATATGACAAGTTGGATACATTCTGAATGAATTGAATTTATGAAACCACTATATGGTTGAGAAAGGGTCCGATTCTTTCTTATTTCCTGAGTTTTAAATGTTATGGAGGGATTGGAATTGTTAATCGCTGTGTGAAGAACCAATTCATTCCATGAAGTTTTAATTGACTTACACGTTTTCGATAAAACCCTGTATGTTGAGGACCCTGGTCTTTTTGGGAATTCATTTGCTATTGAATAAATCTATGTTTGAGTATCTTTGAGTGAAAATCAATGAAGGTTCGATTGGTATAATCGATATCGATTTTATATTAAAGCCACAATACAAAATTCGTTGAAGACTGAAATTGAAAGCGTTTTAGTTATGTGTGAAGGATTCACTAGCAAAATCCAGGAGACTTGATCTTGGATTGAAGGCGCAGTTCGGACTAAGCAGTAGTGAAATGGTAGTGGAACATTGAATGGGGCGCAGAAGTGATTAAATTTGTGAAGAGTATGTTGAGATGATGAGATGCATTAAGCGATGGTACAATTGCATAAACACATGATAAAGGGTTGCAAGACTGTGAAGGAGGTTTATATAGTAATAGCACAGGAGAATGAGGTGAACCCGTAAGGAGGCGGAACCACGAGTTAAGGTGGAACAAAAACAGTTGAAACAGTAAAGGCGGATTTCGAAAACAGTATATGGTTTTCACATGATTGAAAAGTGTTAAGTGGATTTGCGAAAAAAAACGCGATATGCGTCGATAGGTGAAACGTAGCCTAGAGCGGTTTTAAATTACAACCCATTTCGCGTTTTTTTTAGCGTTAAAGGTTGGAGGTCAAAAAAATGTGATATTCGTTATATTTGTTCGATTCCCAGCACTGGAAAATAAACAGTGGTCGCGTCTTTAAGTTGCGAAAGGATTAACACAAAGGTGAGGTATGTATTGAGGTTGTGGGGCCTGAACATATTGTGGTTTAATGTTAATGGGGCCAGAGTTTAATAACCAAAAAGAATTATTTGAATGAGCGCATATAGTTACGGAAAGGGTTAATACATTGATATTTAGGGAGAATGTATGGTAATTTTGTTTCGCATTCGAATTGATAAGTTATGATGATTGATAAAATATGAACCATTACAGATATATGGTTTAGCCTTGGATTTATTTGCAAAGTTGAGTGCGCATATACATTTTATGTAATATTGAATATTTATTCAATAAGTTAAAAAAAGGGGCCTTCAGCATATGGTTTAACTTCGGATTGAAGAAAGGATATGCTTCCGCCTATAAAGTTGTTGTATTTGGGTTTAACCCAAAGGAAAAAAATAGAGCTTCCGCATATAGAAGATTTGTGGTCTGGGTTGAGTGGTTTATTACCATAAGAGAACTTAGAATTAATATCTCAAATCTCATATTTGAGATATTAAAGCTTCTAGAGATATTTTTAAAAGGTTGCCCAGATTTAACATTAATTGGGGCTAAAAGTTGAATGCAGTTTTGTGTGGAAAGGAAATTGAAGATTGTGGGTTTTAAAATGGAATTGAAATTTTATATATGGACTGAGAGTGTGTAAGAAGGTAGCCCGGGCATCAAAATCCCCCCATGTCGATCATCTTGCATGTCCTCATGCGAGAAAAACCCATGAAAAGAGATCAAAATTGTAGAGCTATGGTTTCTCTATTAGAGTCCTGCTGCATTATTCAACACCTTAAGGATCTAGGGCGTGAACTGAAAACATATAGGGCTAATTGAATTAATACATGTAAGTAGATTTTATATGATGTTTATTTCCTTTTGCATGAATAAGATAAGAAATACCAAGGATGAATACCTTCAGTTGAATAAAATGAAATACTTATAGATCCTTCTGTTTACCTTTCTATAATTCTTATGACCAAAGATTTAGCGATGTCAAGAATAATCTTCATTATTTTGCAAAAGAGTGACTAATTCTAGGGTTTCCATAGGAATTCTAACAATGTTATCAATGCGGGGATAGTGTTATCATTGAATAAAATAACCAAACATCAAAATTTCCACAAAGCAACTCAGGAGCAGTCTTAATCAGTAAGTCTTCACCTCAATATCCTCATTACAAATAAAGGTGACATAATCATGTTTTGGATTCCAAGGCATAAAAAATGGATGTAAATAGGAAAAAAAGAAAGATTCCAAAATGATACCTTCCTAGGATGACCTTCTTACCATTATCCAAGTGTATAACTAAAGCTCCTCTTGTTCAAGCAAAGTGAATCACCTGCATCAAGGGTCCCACTTCGATGAAAGATTTATTATTTAAATATTGAACTCCAAAACACAATACTGGAAGGATCTTAAGGAAATTCTCTAAGAGGTATGAGGATCATTTCATAGCTTCAATTTTAATGATAATTTCTTCAGAATGTGACCTAGGGTTTTTAAATTTTATGTGTGCCAATGTGTATTCTCCATCTCTCTTACCCGACATAGCCTCACTGCCAGCATGCATGTTCAGTACCTAAACAAGTTTTCCTTGATACCATACAAGCATATCCCTGCTGCCAGTGGGCTTATTCAATATCCCCAACAATTTTTCTAATACTTCATGCTACTTCCTTTTTATTTTTATATATTACTCAAAATATTTAAAATAATGCATACTGATCATTGGCAACTTTTAGAGTGTAAGGAATTCAAGTGATATGAGAGTATTTTATATTTTCCAGAAACATAACCAATTTTTTATATTTAGCCCAAGGGTGACATCGTCCACAATAATCTTAAATGTCATCTATCAATATATAATAAAGCATCTCAAATAATGACTGAAAGGCCCCTCTAGTTAATCATGCTTGGTTTCTCATGAATTCCCATTAACGTTCTATAAGAATGGTACACCATAGGAGGATTTTCAATAATACCTTCTAAGAGAAACTTGAAAAAATTTCTTGGGTAACAACTTAATTGAGAGATTAGGCCATGGGTATGGTTTTTAAGTTATGAATGGAAAGTATTAAGCATAGCATTGGAAAATCCCTCCAACTGACTCAATGGATGATTTAAGCAAACCAATATGAAAAGGGACCATCCGATCAATTATAGTCACTTTATAATAATGATACATTAAGAGTGAATCACATCTGACAAGGCTTACCACGTGAGTGCTCAATATAAGTTTCAATAGTTGTGCCTTAGGGCATTTCATTTTAAATAGGGTTGTCGTAACAATTTTATTTTAGATGAAATTTTTTATTTATTTCTTATATACTACCCTATCCTAATTTAGTGAGAGGAAGATCCTTTTCAAGTGTAGGAGTACTTCTGGTGCAACCATGTGAGTATCAAAGTACTAAATATACTCACACTTAGATTTAAAACGTAGGCTTTAATGCATATTAGAGTATGAGAAAAAAACCAGTTTAATTGATAGGATACGAAGAGCTGCTGAATGATGAGGAAATAAGGTGTGCCAACAATTTTTTGAAATGAGGCTTTGATATAGTCTGCATGTTCATGGTTATCCAACTCATTAAAATATGTTGGCATTTATTCATTCGGTATGTTATGGAATCCTTCCATGGTTTTATGATCACTATCTTGGAGGAATAAGGGATCTCGTGAGAGGCAAGAGAGAAATTCCTCAATCTTAGGCTCTAATGTATGCTCTTCAAATTGACAAAGACAGTTAAAGGGAAATTCTAGGGTTTTTTTTATATTGTTAATGAGCTTCAATAATAGTTTCAAAACAACTTACAACTATATGATGTTCCTTTGATGATGTTTGGATTGGAACTTATTCCCGTGGTAAATGCTCGGTGACAATAGGGTAAATTTTCAAATTCACTCCCATCCATGATCTAGAAGATAAGACATTACATTCAATAGGGGATTAAGTAAGAAAAACATGTGTCTTGAGTTGTTGTGCAACTTTATTGTTAGGATTAGGGTTTGGTTGCATAGGTAGTTGCGACCATAGAGGAGGATTAATTGGTGGTGCATTGGATGAGAATCGTAGCTATTTTTGTTGAGGAAATTTGGTGTGCATGGGAAACTTCCCTAGAGAGGAGGCTCCACACCATCCTTGAGGCCATGGGGATATATGTCTCAAGGGAGAGGTCCATTGGGTCCATAAGGTAGGGTAATCAATCAAAGGATGGCTATAAGTTTTCCATGGAATTTTATGATTATAAGTTTGTTGAGGAAGCTGTTGAGGATAATAAGAATTAGCCAAAGTAACAAATGATGATGGGTTTTGAGTTATACCTAGCAGTCGATTCAATTCCTTACTTGATTCCCTGAATAATATTAGTAATATTTAGAGTTATGGAAATTTAATTATTCAGTGATCCTCCTCACAAATACCACAAAATTTTAGACTACCAAGTGGACACTCAATGAGGGAGTGCTTATCCCTATAGTTGGAGCATAAACTTAGGAGTGGTTCTTCAATTTTATCATGCTTCTAGTCTTCCTAAAAATCATCCGATTGTAAATTTAGAGAACTAATAATATAAATTTTACAAAATTCAAATAAATTAATGATTTCAGCTCCTATAACTCATATTATTGCAAAATATTTCAAAATTTGAGAGGTAATTTCTTGAGAATTCTTACCAGACTTAGAGATTCCTCTTGAATACCTAATGCATAATTCACAAGCATCATCATATGGTAAGTTAAAAACATCACTTTTTCCTATAAGATTAAAGAGTTTTAAAGCTTCATCTTTGATTCCTTTGAGCATGAGTGTTTTCAAGATCTCTTTTTCCAACTATTTATGCTTTTATTTTTGAAGGTTGTATTGAAATCGCTCCATATAGTCCTCCAAAATTTCATCTTCCCCTTGTGTCATACTAAAAATATCTTCACCGTTCTTGCAGTAGTCTTGGTATTTATTCAAGAATACATTCTTCATGTATTCCCATGTTTGAATGTAGTTCTCATCAAGGCTCATTAACCATTGGAGAGCTGGTAATTTTAGAGTAAGAAGAAATATTTTCAACTTTTGAGCATTAGTAAAATAAACATATCCTCTACAAAATATCTCAAACTCAAATTAAAATGTTTCTGCGTCTTCATTTTCCAAACCATGAAAATTTGGTAAAGCAGATGGGGGAATGGTATACATTTGTGCCACTCCTCCTACATCTTTGCTAGGGAATTCAAAGGTAATGATGTGTGCCATTTCTTCCCAAAATAGAAGAGGTTCTTCATGTGCTACTTTGAGACTCATCCTTCGAGTGTTCCTGCCAACCGGTTATTGAAATGGGAAGTGCTTACAACACCACATAAGTCAAGTTTGCATGAGTTTTCCATTGGATGATTTCAGTATTTGAGAAACAACATTTGATATTAGCCTCTAAATCCTAATTGAAAAATTCCTCAAAATACCATTTTTTTATATTCTTAACAAGCTAGCTAGTATATTTTGTAAACACAACGATGAGTATATATCTTACAACACCATTTAAATGAAAACCCTTTAAAAATATATACAAAATGTGTAGGAAAGAAAAAAAATTCTAAGATTGACTTCTATGGAAACAAAATATTGCATGAAAAATAGGTAAAGAAGAAAAAAGGGTTGTGGAAAGTCACCGAGGTCAATCACTCAAGCGCTTGCCCAAAAAAATGATAAAATTTTGAGTGTAGTGTAAGGTAGATGAATGAGCCAACATTTAATTGTAATCCAGGGTCTGTAGAGCTCGATACACAACAATCAAAATGCTAGATAAAGAATTTTAGAATCTGAAAACAAAACCCTAATCTGTCCTATCTGTTGACACATTCAAATTCCTATAAACACTAGTCGATCCTCTGTTCTAATCCTGAATTCAAAGGAATTCATTATAAATGAAGCCCTACTAACCACAAAAAATAATCCTACATTCTACCAACACTTAAAATAAAACCCTAACTATCAACTAGAAAATCAAACCTTAAATATTAACAATTGAATAAAAAACCCTAACTACTGACCATTGAAAAGAAAACCCCAGTTATTGGAAATTCTAGAATCTAACCTACAAATTGAAGAGAGCCAATCTCAAAATTTCCTCTATCTAATGAAAGAATTGATCAAGTAAACTGATCATCAAAACCAAAGAGGAGATAGATCCAACATCAATATTCACACATTCCTGTGAAGACTACTATGTGAGAAAATTAAATGTCCAGAGAAGAAATATTTTAGATCTGTTCTAGTCACAAACAAAAACCCAATATTCCATGAAATATGTGATGGATCTATTCAGATTTGAAGCTAAACATCTATTTTTGAAGCCTATGCATGTATCTACAAAACTAGAGATGATTGAAATCTGAAAAATATGCTTTGGATAATTTACTCATTGCTACAATTCATAACAATAAAATTAAAGAAAGAACTACATAGTGAGTTCTCTTGTAGATTATAGTTTCGATTTTAGGGTTGTGATAATATTGTATACCATATGGAACAACAAAAATATGTTTTAATACTGATTTCAAACATGAAATATAAATCCGTGAATCATATGTGTTGTCATTAAATGCAAATTTCAACCAATAAATTGCCACAAATCACAATAAAGAACACAAGAGAGGATTTAAAAAGAATACTTTGTAGTCTTATAAGCATAAATATGATATTGTTTATAATGAATTAAAAAAAACTATATATTCGCGGTTCCATTCTTTTATCCTTTTCATAAGATAATTTTAAGCTTGAATACTTTCCAAACTAGTAATCACCAAAGGATTAAGACAACAAGTATATATATGAAATCATTGTTGTTACAAATCACATAAATTTCATAAGCCATATAAAAAATATAAAATGTGTTTTTTTCTTGCACATCAACTAAAGCAAATCCAGTGATACATTCGATATCACAGGGGATCTAGCAAAAAATATTCCAAATATTTACTCCATAATCAGATCCCTGAAATATTGAGTGTGTATTACGGGACTTGGAAAATGTAATAAAAATGTCAAAACAAACATATATTCAATGATTTTGACATAAATATTAAATTACTAAATATTTAAAAGCCACAAGTCCAAAAAGAACCATGTTATGAATACCCTACAAACACCAATATGTTGTGATAGTTCTCTAATAAAATCTACATGATGCACATTTCATTCTAGCATAGGGATCTATACAAATTTATGAGACAACATAAATTTTGAAATATAATATATAGAAAGCTCTCTTTCGTATATATGCAAAGATCGATCTCAACACGTGCATCATGTAGTAACAAGGACTCTGATAGAATTTAGTTCAGAATAGTCATATTACAACTCGGGTTTCCATTTATCTAGATTTCGATGGTTTTGATGTGATTTTTGTTACATATCAACAAAGGGATTTAGATAAAAAATATAAAATGAAGGATTCGATTAAGAAAAATAATGCACACATTATCTATTAATGACCTCTGGTATTGCAATAAGAATGTTGCAACTCCCAAGGCTACCAACTTTAATTTATCAATCCGAGATTCGTACAAACTTAAGAGGTGACAATGATGTATATAGAATAAGCTAAGCTATACTCAAGTTGCTTTCGAGGATGTGAACCAAACCAAGGTGTAGAAATACCATTCTACAAACTATATCTAGTTCTTGCAAGAATGAAAGAATGCTACAAAAAGGAAACAATAATATAATTGTAGGAATGAAAATGTTGCATGAAATTAAAGTATACACTATTTTTAGGAAATGGAAATGCTACATAAAATTAGACATTAATTTACTTTCAAAAATGTAAATGCTAATCTAATTGCAAGAAATGTAAATGTTAATCTACTTGTAGGAAATGTAAATGATAATATACTTGTAGGAAATACAAACGCTAATCTACTTGTATGAATGGAAACCTAATCTAATTGCAAAAATGAAAATTCTTGGAATGAAAACTCTAACCTATTGTAGGAAACCAAAGACAAGGAAAGAAAAATTATTCTAATTGCATTAACTAAAGATCAGGAATCAACTCCAAATCCCTGCATTTAAAGGAGAGTAGATCCTAGTAACACATTTTTTTAAACATCTTGGAAATTAATCCTGTAAACCGTCCCTATTTCATTCAATTCAGGAACTTGTTTACTAACCCTAATTTCACAAATGTATTCTAGCGGTGAAAATAAAAATCCAAAGTGGTCTCTAGTATTCCTCAAGCTTGGTTTCAAACCTAAGAGTCATTTTATACGACCAAAATTTAAAAAATCAATCTCAGAGGGAAATTTGGGTTGAGTTTGGAAAGGTTGTTCACGATGCTACAAGATTCTACATGATTGCCATATTTTTCTACAAGATTGAATCTGAGAGAATTATGAGGGCTTAGAAGGTGATTTGAAGGTCAGTAAGTGTAGTGGAAGGTGGAAGGAGGTTGTATGAGATCCATTCCGAGCTTATCACCCCTCAGGGGCCCATCTTGCACAAGGATAAATGCACATGGTGGCCTCATTAGGGGAATTTTGAGCTCTAAAATGGGCCTCCTAATAAAATTGTACAACTAAAATAAACTCTATAAGAACAATAGGATTCAAGATGATGATGTCAACCATGGGGGATGATTCACAATTAAACAGATTAAATAATAATAAAATAATAAAACTAACTTTTCAGTTTGTATTTTCAACTTATCTCCCTAAGGTTTTACTCAAATTTCAAGCGGGAGTTCTCATTAGATGCAAAATTTAATTCCTCATCTAATAAGTAGCCATGTTGCATACTTTCAATGGAACATGCTACACAGAAAATGAGAAATACATGAAAAAACATGATTGCAATCACATTTTTTCATGTATTTCTCATTTTTCATGTAGCGGGATCCATTGAAAGTATGCAACATGGGTAATCCTTTGATGAGGAATCAAATTTTGCATCCAATGAGTGTTACTGCTCGAAATTTGAGTAATCCAATAGGGAGATAAGTTGAAAATAAGAGTTGAAAAAGTAGTTTTTCTTTTTTTCTTCTACAATTTGATGATGTAATCTAATATTATTTTATTATTTCCACTATTATTTTATAATTTCCTTAGGAGGTGAATTTTAGACCTCAAAATTCCCCTAATGCTAATAAATCTGAAATGAATTCTCGGTGAACACTGTTTTTGAGGAAACTGTTATGGAAGGAAGGAGGATGCTGGAAATAAGATGAAAAGTGGAAATGATAGTGCTATGCACTACAATCCAAAAATATTACCTACATACCACAAATATTACCCAATCTTGCAAAACATAATCTAGAGTATGTTAGAAATGTTAATTGCAGAAAATTAAACTAGAAAGAAAGGATGAGATAATTTTTATTCAAGATCTTCATAAAAAATGAAACCTATCTTCTTATGCTTTCCAATACAAGGTTTAAAAATACACTTTCCAAGAGAGGGGATTGATGAATCTACAAAAAAATCTTTTTATATAAACAAAACTCACAAGAAAGGAAATGTTGCTAATCTAAATACAAAAAATAAAGATGCGTAATAAAATGTACAAATGAGAGAGGATAAAGCCTTTGGGTTGGGACTTAACCCAAGAGGAATCATCCCTCCTAAAAAAACTTAGATTTGAAATAGCATGATGCTTTTCATTGATATAAAACAATGCTTAAGTACATGATATGCAAACTGAAAATGATAATTAAAATATTTTAGACCTAGCAATCATTATTATTCTCTAAAATTTTGAATCATTTTGAGCCATTGGGATCCCTTATTTATATAAAAATGGAATAGGGGGAAACCTCCTTGGAAGGAGGGTCGATTCCCTCCAAAATCCCTAGAAAGGATCTAGCTCCCCATGATCTGCACAATTCTTAAATTCATAAATTGTTCAATAGATTCTCGAACTATAGGTGAGTAAATCTAGGGAGCAAGTCAAGTTGTAGGTGAGTAAATGTAGGGGAAAATCCTCCTACATCCCCTCCAACTACCTCCAACGTATCTCTACATAATAAATCTACCCTTTTCCTGCAAATAAATCATGGTAGGCCACAACATAAGATAAACATCCTTTAATCTTCCTAATTAAACACATTATAGTAAAAAGGTGTCATTCAATGCAAGGAAATAGGTAAATATATTTTGAAGTATGTCCAAATAGGTCTTATTATATAACTATTAGTGAGGCCCATCATCACCCCCTTACTGAAGGTCTTTCTCATCCTTTGATCAACTCATCCACTTCATTCCATTACATTTATAGCCTTGGTGGAAACCCTGACATCCCAAGGCATCTATGATGTAGATCCCTGTTGCATTTTTCTCTATCTATGCCCATTCTTGTTGCTCTTCTGTCTTCCATTTTATTTCTTGTGGTCCTAACAATAAAGAAGGGTTGAACTTAAGCCCAATCTAGTTGAAATTTAGTATTTTAACTATTCTCTTATACAAGGGTGTCTTCTCCAAGGAATTCCTCAATATCTCTAGAGAGTGATACCCTGATTTTTAAGCTATGGGGTAAGGAATGTCATCTCCTCTGACAATCCTACAGTCTCTTGGTTCCTAACACCCAAAAAGTGTCCTCAAAGTGTAGGATGGCTTGCTCCTATTTTTCTATGTAAAGTGGTGCTAATTTTGGGTCCTCAGAGATAAGCCTATGGTTGTTGATGACAAGGTGAGGCGCTCTAAATTCTTCTCTTACCATAGCATCTCATCAATTTCCCTAGACATGACCCTTTTTGTCTCTCCAACATTTACTTCCTCATGAGTCATCGAGGAGGCTAATTCCATCAATATTGCATCTCCCATTCTTGAATTTGGATCCCAAAAGTTCATGTTATTCAATATGAGATTATGCATATATAATTATGCCATCTTAGCTCTGTCCTCCACACTGGATCTCTCACAAAATTCAATGAACTATTTGTAGTCTTGGAAAGGAAGTGATCCATATTATGCTAGAGTATTTATTTGGAACTAAAGTCACTACTCTTTGAGGAATGTGGAATAGGTTTTTGAGGGGTTCCTACAATGGATGGCCTCCATAATCAAGCTCTCCATAGTAGCAAGCTACCCTTTTTTTCTTGTAGTTCTTCCTTTAATCTATTATTTTCCATTTGCTATTTTTCCCTCATGATTTCCTATATTAGTATTAAATCATCCATATCCTCACCCATATTTTTAATTTTTTCTTCCATCAAGCCCACATCCTCAACTCCCTTAAATTTTTAAATCTACATCCATCGGTGGGTTCTTCATATTTCTTTTTCTAGCTCAAAGAGGGTGGGGATTACAAGTTTGGTAGGTATTATCTGCACTTGCTCATAAAATTTCTAAGAAGACCCAATATATAGTTGAGTATGAATTTTTTGCAACTATTGTGACCCTTCAACTCTTTCTTGAAGTTGTGAAACACTCTCCTGTAGCAGTTACCTACTCTCCTGTAGCACTTTTATTCCTTCTTGTAGCAATTTTTTGCCTTCTTGTAACATGGAATATTCCTCTTGTAGCTACCTCATTTTGGTTGCCCTGGTGTTTTTATTCCTTTGTGAGGCTTGGGGATATTTTCCTTTTATTTTGAGGGAGGTTAATACTTTAATTTGTTTCTTACCCTTATCCAATTCCCCCTCCTAGTGACTAGCTAACCCCTCAATGGTGATGGGGGTTGTTGAGGGAGGTTGAGACTTCCCTTGCTTGAATATACTACATCTCCTCTTTTTGAAATATTTACTCAAGAAAGGGAAGCCTTAGCCTTCCCTTGGCCTTGAATGGTGTAATTAAGGCTGCCAAGGTGGTGACCACTTCTTGTTTAGTATTCCCCTTTGAAAGGCTTGCTTGTTATTCTTGTATCCTTATCTTATGAGGTATTTAAGAATCCCCAAGGGTTTCTATTTCTTTCTCTGGTTTTTCCTCTTCCTTTTCCTCTTCATCCTCTTATTTTTTTATGTTTCAACCTCTTCTTTTTTTGCAGAGCCATATTTTATTATCCCTTCAAGTTCTAATAATATTTTTCCTTGTGTTTCTAAAAAATATTCCCGATACATATCCAAAAAATCTATCGATGACAAAAGGTTTTTAATTTGGTTCAAATCATCCATGAAATGAGCCTTATAATCCCATGATCATAAATGTACTGATTTTTCCATTCTCTCGCCCTTTGGCTCATTTCCACTATGGACTGATGAAGTAAATTGGGAACACTTAGTTTTCTTGGGATAGGAAATTCCATCTAGAATATTAACTCATAAAGTAGCTGGAACAGGTAGGAATAAACAACACTGAGTCTCCCCTCATAGGATATGTATTTCAATATGTGATAGGCTACTTCATCCCATGGGTAGGGTAGGCTCTCTCTTATAAATCTACTTTTATCTTCAATTAGTTTATCTTCAAGGATGAAGAAGTTATTTTTGGATGTGATAACTTTTGTCCTCTCTTTCTTACTCCTAGAGGAAATGTGGTCACCCTGCTAATGATTTCCACATTTAAATGGATAACAAGCCCCTTCACAATGCTGGTGGCACTATCTTCTGATTGAGGTAGGAGGTATACTGCAAACTAATTAGTAATTTCATCATAAAACCCCTTGAATTTATTGAATAACTCCATCCACTAGTGGTTTGCAAATATGTCTCTAGAAGGAGGGTGTTGTTAGATCCTTGATGAGTCTGTGGGATATTTTCTATTAAAACCACCCCCCCGTGATCCCTACTGAAGTTTTTGAAATTATTTTCAAGGGAATTCTACTGTAAATTATCATATTTTAGAGAAAATTAGGGTTTCAAAGTAGAGATGAGAAGGATATTTCTCTATTTTCGATTACAGGAAGAAAATTTGCATGCTCAACATAAAACAAAATCAATATCCTACTATCATGCTTATCTTGCAAGAAAAATCCATACCATGAATTTATTATCACTTTCAGGAGTTTGCTACAGGATTCTTTTATGGAAAAAATATGAACAATTCCACAGGATATTTTTTCATAGGAGGTGAGGAAAATTGGTTACTTACCCTCCCCTTGGAGGCTACTTCATGGCTCTAGGGTTTTGTGGACAAAATTTCACAAGTTCAAGCTATTTTTAACCTATCGGGACAATTATGTTGCAACCTAGGTCAATCATGTAACACACTATTAGGATCTTGTAACACCTGCCATGTATCTTGTAGCACTCAGCCTGAATCCTGTGGCAGTTATTCGTTAGTCCTATAGCTTCTCTATGGAAGCCTATGATACCCCTAGTGTATCTAACTCGCTTCCCAATTATGGTAGTGGGCCTCCTTACCATTTTTGGAATGAAACTTTGATACAAATGAGGCTTATGCCTGATTTTTATTTCCTTTCTAGTTTGGTGGTGGGCTCATCGTGTTGTATTAGTTGGCCACCACCTACCACCTTCACAACTCCTTTGTAAACCCATTGGCCCACTCCTCTAAATCATCACCTTTTTTCTTTTGTCGGTTTCTCCACATGTGATGAGATAGAAATATAACCCCAATTTAACTGTTTGAGGGTGTCTGAGACTATTGAGTCACCTCTAGCCTAAAAAAATTCATCCTCATGCATTTAAAACATTTTTTATACTACCATGCGCTTAAAGGAAGAAGTTAGGAGCCTTTCATACTTGTGTTTACCTGGTAGTCCTTGCTGGTGTGTTGATCACTGGATGTTTGCATGTTATTTATGAATGAAGGTCAGACAATTTTTATTGTATCTTAAGGTGTTATCCTCTCATTTTCGTTTCTCCATGCATTTTTTTGTTTGAATATTTTTTGTTCTTTGTTTTTTTGAAATATCCTTGACTGATTGAAGCTTGATAATACAGGTTCTTCAAGAGGTGGATCAAGGCTTTTGCTTGTAGGTGAATAATGATCCTGTAACAGCTTGTAGAGGGTCATGTAGTCTCTCAAGGTCAAAGCAATGAACCTCCTATGCCTTCATATTGGTTGTCTTTTCAATATGGTGCTCTAAATGTGGTCTTGTAGGGTTTGTGCATACCTCTATAGGACTATGTATCCTATTGTAAAAATCACACAGAGCCTCCTAGGATCACAATTTTCTTTAGGTACTACCTCCAAAAATATTGATAATTCATGAGTATCCTGTAGACAAGGGTTGAAAGCCTTTTATATGGGTGGAGAGATGGAGAAAGGGTTAAAAGGGGTGTATTTAATGGACATAAGTGGAAATTGGGGTAGAGGAGAGGCCACGTGGTGTGGAAATACATGATGAGGTTATGGTGGACCCCTCCCCTCGTTCCTAGGTAACAAAGTTACCGATCAAATGAGAACTATCACCTGAAAATAAAAACTCTAGCAAAAAAACCCCCCAAAAAATGAAAAAACAACCTGAAAACAAAAAGTGTTGATGCCACGTCAACACTTTCTTTTAGGGTAAATTTTTAACATTCTTTAAAAATGACAGTGAACACTAATAAAAACCATTTTTTTGCACAAAACAAACCTTGAAAATGAGAAGTGTTGATGCTAGAATAAATTTTCAACATTTGTTCGCAATGACTCTAAAGACAAAATATCATAATTCCAAAAAACTTTAAAATTCCTACAATTTTCAGACATATCATTAAAGATAAAATATCATGTCTTTGAAAATCCGTAAAACTCCAACAATTTTCAGCCATGGTGTTAAAGATAAAATACTTATAACTATTTTCAATCATAACATTAAAAATAAAATATCATGACTCAAAAAAACCTTAAAATTTTGATAATTTTTCAACCATGGAATTAAAACCAAAGATCATGACTACAAAAAACCTTAAGTTTTCAACATATTTCAACTATAGCATTATGGAAAAATTATATGACTAAAAAAACTTTTAAAATGAACACTTGAATGAAAGAGTCATTATACCAAGGGTAATTTCTTATTTCAATGTTAAAAATATAACTATTTTAAAATCTTATCCTAAGGAAACTTCTGCAACACAATTTTAAAATAAACCATCAAATTGGCATGCAGTGTAGGTGAACTCGACCCATTGAAATTAAAACTTAAAAACAAACCATGACATTGACACATTGTGGGGGTGAACTCAATTCATTATAACGAAAACTTTAAAATCAAATATCAAATTGACATATAATGGGGCCGGGTTGCTAGTTGAGGATCGACACAAACCCTGCAGAAAAAAAATAAAAAAGATAAAACAAAATGAAAAAATAAATAAAAAATAAAAGATAAAGAATAAGTGTAATATGCAATGTTGTTGCTTAGTACTTGCGTCTTTGCAAAAAGTAATCGATAACAATCACTAAATGTATGGACAAATTCATAAATCTAATAATGAAACACATTTGAATATGGAGAAAGAAAATAATGGAAATAATTAATGGACTAGATAACATTGGATCACATTAGAGATAGGTGCATAGATAAATTTGGATGAAACATTAGCCCCAACATCATCTTTTGTTGCAAAAGTTAAGATTTTATTGAAATGTGCTTGTGCACATTTTATTCCATCTTTAGCTTATGAGACCAAATAAGGAGGAGAATTTCCAATGTCTAGTATCTTTATATTAAATAATGTATATATATGAAATAAATAATTTTTTAAGAAGCTAATTATTGTGACAAACTATTTATTTAACTTTAACTTTATAGTCATCCTAATTCAACGACAAATAAATAATCCATGATAGAATTTATATATCAAAAAAATAAATTGATATGAAGTATTCAATGTTGTCTTAGTCACGTGGCAAAGAATTCATATGTAATAAAATATTTAATATAAAAAAATACAATGTCTAATATATTAAAATAAAAAAAATTAGTTACACAAAGGCTTAAGTGTGAGTGTAAAGATTCCTAATATTGTTTTTTCCTTTTTTATTTTTAAATTATGATTAAAATTGTGAAGACAAAAGATAAAATCTTATTTATTATAGTGTTGATTTAAATTTTATTTTTTATATTGCATCATCATTTAAAATTGAATTGTAAAATATATGATGTAGGTAAAGTGGAAAATGATTGAACCAACTCCATTCAATAAGAAAAATCAGCAAGGAAAAATATGAAGTAACAAAGGAAACATCAACTTAATATGAAATGTTGTTGCTTTTGCTTTATAAATCGACGAGTTTCCATGGTTAGTAAGAACCTAAAAGGTGATGGCATTATTGTTTCTTTTGGAAAATAAAATATTAATAACGAAAAAATCCATAAATTTGGAATTCTTTTTTTCGGTAATTAATTTATGAGGACACTACATGAAAGAGTTTTTTTATTTTAAAAAAAAATTAATTGTGAAAAATTAATTTTAAAACACATAAAATTAGTCATCCAAGAATCAAAAAATTAGAAATTCAAATTTTAAAAATTCAAGATAATAATTTTCAATTTATTAAAAATAAGTTTAATATTTAATTTTACAAAATATTTAATAAAATGTGGAAATAGTTTCTAAAAAATTACAAATTAATTAAGACTCAAAACATTTTGACTGAAACGGATTACAATATACTCTGCCGCCTTCGGTAGGTATAATAAAATAAAAATTAAAACATTAAAAAAGGTTTAAAATAATATATATATATATATATATATATATATATATATATATATATATATATATATATATATATATATAACAAAAAAATCAAATGTTAAAAAAAAGAAAAAAAAGAAAAAACTGTTAAGAAAAAAAAAATTATAAAAGATAAAATTTTAACACAAAAAAAAAAAAACAAAAAACTAAGGGAAAAAAATTAAGAAAATAAACTATTAAATTAAAAAAATAAAAAACATTAAAATAAAAATAAAATAGTAAAAAACATTAAATAAAAGTAAAAATAAAAATTATATTAGAAAAACATTAAAAACATTAAAAATAAAAAACAATTAAAAACACATTAAAAAAAATAATTAAAAAAAAAACTAATAAGACCTAGCTCAGTCTTATTTAATTTTTTTTAAATATTTTTGAACTTTTATTTATTTATTTTTTTAAATGTTTTTATTTTAATTCATTTTTAATGTTTTTATTTTTAATGTGTATGTGTGAATGTTTAATATATTTTATGTTTCTATTTTATTTTTAAAGATTTGTTTTGTTTGATTTTTTTAATTTTAATGTTGTATTTTTTTTTATTGTATGTTTTATTTTTTTGTTATCTTTACTTATAATTTTATAGTCATTAAAAAAAGAAAAAGAAAAAAAAAAGTGTCATTTTTGTATATAAATTTCATAAAATTTGCTATTTTACAACTTTTCTTTATTCAATTTGTTTATAAAATATTTTATTTAACATATCATTTTTAGCGAAAAGGTCCTAAAATATGTATTTTTTTTAATTATATCTATACAAAAAATGTGTATTTTTTGAGTGTTTAAAGTTGCTATTTTTTAGTGACAATTATTTTATGTATTGAAGTTTTAATTAACAATATACAATTATATAAAAATTCCTAACCTCAAAATATTAATTTTATTAATTTTTTAAACTTTGCAAAAAAAATAAAAAATTGTATTATAAAAGAAACATTGCGAAGAAAAACAAAGAAAACAAGTTTGGAAAACCATTAAAAAACATCTTAGGACAAAAACATCTCACGATGAAAAAAAATCTTAGGATGAAAAACAAGAAGAGGAATAAGACAATTTGAAAGATGGTTAAATACTCAACATTTAAAGAAAAATTGTGCATATTTATGGCATAAGAAAATTTAAAGGATCCAAAATGTGCATTAAAAAAAAAGGTTGACATTTTTCAAAGTGTGTATGAAAACCACTAACATTTAAAAAAAAAATCATACTTAATATTTCAAAATTTTTAAAGTGTAAAAAAAAGCCAAAAAAAAGCATGAAAATCATTAAAATTTAAAGGAATTTGCATACTTAATACATAAGAAAAATTAAAGTCTCAAAAATATGCTAAAAAAAGGTGTATTCTGAATCAACATTTTTCAAAATTGGATATTTTTTGCTACCTCTAAAAAGTGAGAACTTTGTTCAATACCTGTTTGATTGGTAACTATGTTAGGTGAAAAACACAAGATTTGTACCCTATTTTTGTACTGACCACAATCCTGTAGCACATCTAGACCGATCCTGTGGCAACATAGACAAATCTGGTAGCATTTCAGGATTGAGAAAAAATTGAGTGAGGAAGGTCATCTAGTGATGGAGGAACTTGGAAATCAAATAAGTGATGGAGGACATGCAGAGAGTTGGCTTGGAGGATGTGAAGATGGGGTTTTGAATATTTCTCCTTGTTTGTTGTCCTCCTTTGATTGTGACTAGAACCCTGCAACAAAAACCATGTTAGCAAAGTGACGTAAGGGCTCCCTTGCTTTTAATTTTTTTCCTTCTTCCTTTTCTTTTGTTTTTTCAGAGACTTGCAAGCTACCTCAAAGGATGTTTTCAATCATATAGAACTTCTCCAGGTGCCTCAAAAGAGGTTTTCGCTCGGGGATCTTTTATTTTTATTTTTCATCATTTTTTTAAGACTCTTGCACTGCCCAATAGAGGTTTTCAGTCCTAGAGCTAGCCCTAAGTGCCTCGTGGAGGTTTTCACCTAGAATTTTTATGATTTTTTTCTTTTTTTTTTCTCTTCTCTTTTTGCTGATCAAAGGTTAAATGGATTAGGATTTTTGAGATTCCCAATCACATTCATCTCCTTACTTATTGAACTGGTAAACTCCTCTTTTGACAATTTTTTCTTGTAGAGGTTCAATTTGTAGCCATTGACTAAAACTGGAATTCCTTCTTCGCCAATTGTTCTAATTTCGAAAAATCCATTCTCGTGAAAATTTTCTGCCGGATAAGGACCTAACAATATTGTTATCAACTTTCCCTTTAAATCATTGAATCTAGAATCATATAGCATGGCATAATCACCATCCTAGAAGGTCCTTATCTGATGTTTTTGTCATGCCAAATCTTCCTCTATATTTGGACCACCTCAATGTGCACAAGATCCTACAATATGTATTCCTTAATAGCATTGATTTGTTGCAACCTCTCCTACTGATATTTGGTGATGTCTCGGTCCAATTGTGTTTCTATTCTAAGGGTGTTGTACTCAAATTCAATGGAGAGAAATACCTTTTTTCCATAAAACAACTCAAAGGAAGTGAACCTAGTGTTGGTTTTCCATGTGGTGTTATAGACCCAAGTGGATTCTACAAGTTTGGCTAGCCAATCCTTTTACTGTTGTTGAAAACTTTAATTGAGATGTTCTCTAAATATTTATTTGTCACTTCTACCTGCCCATTTTCCCGAGGATGATAAGGGGTGGATTTTATGTGCTTTATGTGATGTTTCTCCATGATTCCCTAAATCAAATTTGAATTGAATTGATCCCCTTGTTCAAAGCCCATCTCCCTTGGAAATCCAAACTTTTAAAATATTTTTTATCTTAGAAAATTTGCCACCTTTTTCTCTATTTCTCCTTTTACTTCCCTTAATTCATCCCACTATATCAAATAGTCAGTGCACATAATGTTGTATCTCTTTTGTCTATATGAGGGATAATTTGGCCTAATGAAATTCATACCCCAATTCTCAAATGGCTCAAGAGTCACTTGAGGTTGTAGGGACATTTAATCCTTTGGTGTAGCCTTTGCCATCCTTTGACATTCATCACATCTAGCAATGTATCTTCTAGCATCTTGGTGTAGACTAGGCTAATAGGAGCTTACTTGGAGAATTTTGAAGGTACTCCTTTTGGTAGCAAAATGGCCCTCACAGGGTCCATCATGGAAATATGAGATGATGTCAAAGACCTCATATTCCATTACACACCTCCTCCAATTCTGATCTAGTCCCAATTTGAAAATATTGTCCCCAATCCAAGTGTAGGGGCACTTTTTCTGACAATTGTGCTCTTCCCCTTGGAGGAGAGATTATGAGGGATTATCCTATCCACCAAGTAATTTTCTATATCAAAAAACCAAGGAGACATCAATGAAATAGAAAATAGGTGATCATCTGGAAGTTAATTATCTGCCAGAATCCTCATTTTTTGCAGATAATGTTAGTTTAGAAAAAAAAATCAACAACCACATTTTCCATTCCTAGCTTGTCAATAATTGTCAAACCAAAACGCTACAACAATAATAGTCATCTAATGATCCTAGCATTGAAATCAAATTTTTTCATTAAATACTTAATGGCTGCATGATCAATATGTACAAAAACTTGGTATCCTATGTTATAATTCCTAAGCTTGTTCAATGAGTGCACAACAACTAGGAGCTCTTTTTTAGTAACAATATAGTTAAGTTAAACTTTGGATATATTCTTATTGATAAAATATATGAGTAACTTACCTTCCACTTGTCCCAAGGATGCTCCTACAACTTTTTTAGATGCATTTGTGTGGAGGGTAAGGCCTAAAAGGGACCCCTAAGAATTAGTGCAATGGTCAATTTCTCCTGCAACTCTTCTAATTCCTCTTCACATTTATCTTTTTTTTTTTTTCATAGTGGTTCACGTTCCTATGTGCCCGCACACATGTACTAGCTACATCCACAGTCTTAATATATCACAGTAAATCCTCCCGAAGGGATCTACTGTGGGCCTAACACTGAGGCCTAACCCCGCGGGCGTCTAGGAGATTTGATCCTGTGACCTCTCAATCTGGGAGTACTTCCAAGCGGGGACTCAACCAATTGAGCTAACCCTTGGGGCTATCCTCTTCACATTTATCTATCAAAAAAAAATATGAATATTTAATTAAAAAACCAAACAAAGGTGAAGACAACTTACTAAAATCCTTGCTAAATCTCCTATAATATCCAACAAGTCCAAGGAAACTCCTAACATCCCTTTGTTTTTTAGGGACAAGGACCCTTTTGATAATGGAAATCTTGTTAGGGTCAACTTGGATCCCTTCATTTGAGAGGAAGTGACCTAGGACAATCCTTACATTCATAAACAATTCACACTTTAATGGACTTAGTGAGATATCTATTTCAATTCATTTCGTTAAAACTTTACATGGATTGGAGAGATATTCCTGGAAATAATTCCCATACGAAGTGAAGTCATCCATATAAATTTCAACTATACCATGAACAAGGTCAGCAAAAATACTCAACAATTCCCTTTGAAAGGTAATAGGGGCATTGTACAAGCCAAACAAAAGGACTCTATAGGAAAAATGTCCCCCATGGACATGTGAAGGTGGTCTTATCCCGATCCTTAGGGATTATTTGGATCTGATTATACCCACCAAAACCATCCAATAATGAAAATAACTTCTTGTGTGAAAGACCATCCAAAACTTGATCAATGAAAGACAAGGGAAAATGATCATTCTTTGTAGCCTTGTTGAGTTCCCTATTGCCAACATATATTCTAATCTTCCCATTTTTCTTGCTTACTATAACAAGAGGAGACACCCACTCACTATATGAAATAAAATAAATGAATTCTATATCTAATAAATTTTGTAGTTATGCCTTCCTAATATCTTTAAGGGAAGGGTTCATTCTCCTATGGGGTTAACGTAGAGGTTTACATCCCTCTTTAATGTAGATGTGATGTGTACAAACTGAGGGATTCATCGCTTTCATCTCTTTATAGTCCCAAGCAAAAGCATCAAGATGTTACATCAGCATAGTGAACAATTACTCTTCTTGCTTCACTAAGAGAGAAAAATTGATTTTGTAGGGTCCTGGATGGAATGATTTCCACAATATTAGCGTGGTCTTGATTATAAATGGTATTGAAAAATTCGTCCATGGGTTGTTCTCAATTTTATCTAAGGATTCCTATATTGGCTCATCAATTGGCATGGAAACAAGAGGTTGGTTTTGTATAAGGTTATAAATAAGGTCATCCTCATCTAGCTATCTACTTCCTACAATGTTGTCTAATGTATAGATTAGATAGGGTGATCACTGATAAAAATATTCATCTACCCACATAGGTCAATCATGCTCTATAAGGGGCTGAGTAGGGGGGTATAATATAAGCTACTTTGTAAGGTGCTCAATTTTAATTGTCATTTTTTTCAACCCTACAATTGATGTAAGAATCAACAGTGGCTAACCAAGGTCTCCCAAAAATGAGGGGATATCCATTAAACTTGGTTTTGGGTTGGATTATAAGGAAATATGTGGGGTACTACCAAGAATCAATGGATTCCATTACATTCTCAAGAACACCCTTAGGGGCTACTGTGGATCTATTTGTAAGCTGCAACACCATGGTGGTCTTCCTCAAGGGTCATTAGAGGTTGAGCTTCAACATCGTTTCCTTAGTCATGACATTAATTGCATCCCCAAGGTTAATCATTGTGTTGGGGAATACAATATCGTTAATTTGGACATACACTACTGAGATACTGAGATCCAAATACTTTGGGGAGATGACCTTCCCAAGCATTAGGTAATACAAATTCCCAACAACATTAATAGTGGGGGAATATCTATTTTTTATTAGAATTTGGATCAGGGGGAAATATTCGCTTAAAGTTGAAACTGCTCAGAATTTCACCAATCCATATTCAAAGTGACCACCTCGACACAAGGAATCCATTGGAACAGCTTTTAGAGGCAATGGAGCTCATCTACATGTATTTTTGGCACGTTGAATAATTTTGAAGCCTAGAGCCACTAGGAGGGAAGGCCATGCCCAGATCAGCTAAAGGAAAATTTTAGTGAGTGAATAGTCAAATTTTGATGTATTTTATGCTCTAAACACAATGGTACAGTTTATAGAGGCATTGGAGCACATCTGAAGGTTATTTTTTCACTTTGGATATTAAACAAGCTCATGGCCACCGATGTTGGAGGTCAAGACTAGAGGAGTTGGTAACCAAATTCAGAGATTGGATAGTAATTTTTGGGGTTTTCATGTATTCTCAAGCCAATGCAATAGTCATAAAATCAATTGGAGCATCACAGATGCTTGTAACCATACTTTTGAATCATAATCTTAAGAGGGTCTAGCTAGTTAAAGCAGGTCCATGGAGATGTAGCCCAGGAGGGGTGAACTCCATCATCATCCATTGTGTTATGTGATTGTTGTGAGTTATATCGATGCATTTAATTTTTTGTATATGAGTTTTTAATTTTTAATTAACTCATAATTTGATCCTCAAATACACATGAAACTTGACAATTTAACCCCTTCACAAATGGTTCAATAAGACGATCCTTAAACACATTTTTAATACTAATGAGGGAGCTTGCATAACAATAACAAGTCTGCCCATATTCAGATCAAGTTGGTATCAGAGAAAAATTTTAGCTCATTTTATCCAAGGATAGCTAATTCTTCTATTGATTCTATAGTTATTGGTTGTTGAATTTGTACAAGTTTATGTGTGAAGGAGAAGTTCAATATTGAGACTTCAGATTGTCAAAATAATAGCAAAGAAGCATTGTTTGCATTGCATGTGTGATTTCAACTTCATTAAGTGATGTTTCTAGTCTACCTTCCTTACAAAAACTCTTTGATAAAGAGATGTTGCAGAAACTCTACATCATGATTGATAGGATGGAAGAGAAGTATGAAGATAAGAGGGAGAGCATTAAAATTCGAGATCAGTTGATTGCCATGAAGGAGGAGAAGCAAGAGCTTATTGGAAGGATGCATGAGATGGAGACAAATCTCCATGTTGCAAATGAGAACCTTGAAAATATGCATGAGATGGAGACTCAACTCCATATTTCCAAGGAAGCCTTGGCCAAGCGTGTGCTTGAAAAAGAGGTATGCAGTTCAATTTTATCTTCAATTTCCTATAAAAATGAATGTTTAGGTGCTTTTGAAAGACACACTAGAGGAATAGGGTCCAAATTATTGATGAAAATGGACTATGAAGGTAAAGGATTGGGAAAACATGCACAAGGCGTAGTTGAGCCAATTGTTGTTGAGGAAAGGCCTAAGTATTTAGGTCCTGGTTATGGACAAAATGATGGAGAAAGCTATAAAGCCAAGGAGGCACATGAAGGTTTTCCAAGAAGGAATTTCATTTCATGTTCATTACCTCAAGCTTGTGAATATTGTGTTCATGAGGAATGAAAAAGGTCTACACCCACTTTGCAAGAAGGTGCTCATAAGCATGCAGCTAATGAGAATGGCTAACAAGAGGATGTTGAAAGCTCTACAGTTATTGAATGCATTGATTGTATTCAAAAGAGAGCCACTACCTCATCAAATTCACCTCCTCAACAAAGTGACAAAGGTGAATGTTCAAGGTATAAATATTATTTTAATCAAGTTATTTTTTATTATGATAAACATGGAAAATTCGCACATGTGATTTGGAGAAAAGTTGCATGTTCCTTTTGTGGTTTGGATAACCATAATGTTTCAAGGTGTTAGAAGAAGATATCCATGCACAAGAAAATTTCAAAGCAAAGGAGGCAGAAATCCAAAGACAAGGAAAACCATGTTGAAAAGAAGAGGGAATTTTTGTGCACTCATTTCCATAAGCAAGGTCATCTTGTAGAAAAGTGTTGGACTTTGTATCCAGCAAGTCATCCATGACATTTGAAGAGGGTGGAGAAAGAGAATAGCAAGAATGGAAAAGAAGATTTCATAATTGATGTGGATCAAGATGATTCACATGATGATGATGATGTGTAGTTGAAAGAAGAACCATTGAAATGGTTTGGTAAGAGAGGGTTAGATTTATTATCCAATTAAGGCTTTGCATGTCTTTTGATGTTGATGCATTTCTTTTCCAATGGAATGCATGTTGCATGTTTATGCCAAGAAGGTGATTGAAAGTGGAGTATGTTGACTCACTTTTTTGCAGCAAAATTTGTTCATTTCAGCTTTAGGCACATGTACATATGAATGGATTTCTTGTACTTATGATTGTACTTGTGAGAGAGTTGAATAATTGCATACATTCATGAGAGCTAGTGTGTATGAACAATGGAATTTTGATGGTTTCATTATTCTTGAACATGCATGAGTAATTGACATGTGTTGGTCGATTGCTTTTTTTAACATGTATGTTGTCAACTTGAGAGTGTTGATCATTTGCACATGCATGAGTGTCGACATGTGTTGGGCGATTCTGTGTTGCATGCATGTCATATTGACTTGGAAGAGTTTATTTTGTCTCCAAATATGGAAAGGAGATGTTGATGAAGTGTTTCATGAGATGTGAAATTTTTTTTGTTGTGGGTAAAGAATCGTCAATTTTTTACACATGCTTATGCTTGACTTGAGAGTCATTTGTTTGAAGAGTCATTCTTTTGTCGACTTGTGTTGGTTAATGAATTTTGACACCAATATGTGAGAGTACATGGCGATGTTCACATGATGTGAAATCAGTTGCATTGAAGGAGCAAGAGGATATGTCGTCAAGTTGTTTCTTACATGATGTGTTGTTTGTGACAAGATTTCAAGAAAGTTTGTAGCCATTGTAGACCATGTTATGTGGTGATTCCAAGAAGAGAACATGATGATTAAGCTATTTTCTTTTCTTGTTTTTATTGATGATTAAGCGATTTATCACTCATTGTACAGGTGAGGAACATGATTATCAGTGGGAAGGCACTGAGGAATAGATTTGGTACAACAAAAGGGTTATATCAGCAAGCATCCAACATGTGTTGGATTGAGTAAGCAGCAAAGGGAGAACATTGGTTGAAGAGTCGAGCCATTTGCAAGGCAAGGCAAGGCATGTCAGTGAGCAAGCGGTTTTCATAGAAATTTATCCAAGTAGAATCAAGATGATAGAACTTTGGAAATAAAAGAGAGTTCAGATCTTATGAGATAACCAGCTTTTTGGGTCCAAAATCATGTCAGTGGGAAACAGTGATCAGAATTTGGATCAGGGGCAAAAATTAGCTCAAAAATGAAAGTGCTCAGAATTGTACCAAACCAAATTCAAAGCAACTGACACATCATAATGAATCCATTGGAACAAATTTCAGAGGAAATGGAGCTCATCTACAGGTGTTTTTGGCACGTTGAAGAATTGTGAAGCCCAAGGCCACCAGGAGGGAAGGCCATGCCCAGATCAGCTGAAGGCCAATTTCAGTGAGTGAAAAGTAAAATTTTGATGTATTTGATGCTATGAACATAGTGGTACAGTTTCTAGAGGCGTTGGAGCACATCTGAAGGTGATTTTTTTCACTTTGGAGATTAAACAATCCCATGGCCATCGGTGTTGGAGGTCAAGCCCAGATGCGTTGGTAACCAAATTCAAAGATTGGATAGTAATTTTTGGGGTTTTCATGTCTTATAAAGCAAATGGAATAGTTAGCAAATCCGTTGGAGCATCACATATGCTTGTAACCATACTTATGACTCATAATCCCAAGAGGGCCTAGCTAGTTAAAGCATGTACATGGAGATGTAGCCCAGGTGGGGTGAACTCCATCATCATCCATTGTGTTATGTGATTGCTGTGAGTTATATTTCTTCATTTAATCTGTTGTATATGAGTTTTTAATTATTAATTGACTCATAATTTTACCTCAAATACACATGAAACTCGACAATTTAACACCTTCACAAATGGTTAAATGAGACGATCCTTAAACGCATTTTTAATATTGATGAGGGAGCTTGCATAGAAATAACAAGTTTTCCCATATTTAGATTACTTTCTTCTTTCAAGATCCTTGAAACACCCTTCCTTGATAAAATTATTGTATATGGGAACATCTTTGATGGTTTGAAGAAGGCCCTCTTTTAACACACAAATTCTTCAATTCTCACAGAAATTCAACCTCTTATGGGGTGTGTTTTTTGGGTTGGATCAACCTTTCTGGATAAGGATGTATATTGGCTTGAGGGGTACTGTCTTTCGTCATTTATTTAATATATTTATATTAATAATTTTGGTGAGAATTTGGATGTACCTTCTCTAACCTAAGGTTGATTTCCTGTATCTCCACAACATAGGCATGATAAGATGTTTCCCCACTATAGACTTGTCAGGCTTGATTGTTGTTCATGTTAAGATTAGGTTTGGAAGACATATGAGGTTTCTTGGGTGGATTATTATGGATTAGTTGTGATTGAGGTGGAGGAGGTGGAATTAAGGTAGTTGGTTGGGCTACCTGAGGCCTCCATCCTTGTGAATGGTTTCCCCATTGTGGAGGCTAAGGTTGAGATGGATGGAAGGGTGTATTGAGAAGCTAAGGAGGATAATAAGGAGGCTATGACCAAGGAGAAGGCATGGACCAAGGTGAGTGGGTTGGAGGATACCAAGGGTGAAAGGATGCGCTCTGGTTTGGATTGAAATAAGGATAGTGTGCACCCTGCATGCCTTGTTGATATGGTTGAGGGGATTTTGGATTCCTTTTCTTGATGAAATAAATTAGTTCCAAGCCACCCTTTTCCCCTTGGTATACAGCCTTCAGGCTTGGAAGACGTGGGATATTTTCATTTTCATTTTTCTCCTCATAGACATAGAAGACTTATATGACATTCAATGAGCACTCATTTCTAGGGTGCCTCTTGGTGCATCTAGGGGAAAATATAAATAGTTCCCTTTCTTCCGCCTCTTGCTTCTTCTTAATATGTATAATATCCATTTGTAAGGAAAAGGTATGCAAAATATCACTCTTAAAGTCTTCTAGCATACTCTCTATTTCATGTTTGATAGTTGAGGAAGAGGGAGAAGAAATGATTAGACCTTGACTAGACCTACCTCTCTTCCTTGCAACCCTAGAATGATTATTAAATACTATCTTGATGTATTCATAAGTCAGTTGGTAAATGTATCCGATAGAAAACATATTATGGGTCTCCATCAAATCCTCCCTAATCCCGTAGAGAATTATAAGCCCTTTTGTAATTGAGTTGAAATCTTTCTTTATAATCCTTAAAGATTCATTTGGCCCTAGGGACATTCTAAATATATCCTCTTTTGTTTCCCTTGATATAAATAATACCAATATTTCTGAAAAAAATCTTGCTACATTTCAGCCTAGGTGGTGATGTTTCCTCATTCCAAGATCATGAACCAACACAAGGTTTCATCCTTGAGTGTAGAAGGGAACAACTTTAGCTTCTTCTCATCAAAAGTCTAATCATAGGTTCTACAAAACACAACAAACTTGGACATGAATGTATCGGGGTCCTCAGAAGCTTGGCCATGGAAGTGTGGGAGAATAGTGGGGCTTATATTTTCATTCTAGATTCCCCATTGGTTTCTCTAATAGGAAAGAGCTCAACCTACCTATTTTCAACCATCTTTTGGGTAGGTGATGTAGGTTGTTCCTCCCCTATGGTTTCTTCAAAGATATTTGGCTGCTCACTTATAGGGTTTTCCAACTCCTTTGTGGTCAGAGTAGGAGGTTCAAAGTAAGAAAAGAAGAGTGATGGTTGAATTCTTGAGGGAGTGAGGGTTTTTGGTAGAAATTTCCCTAGGTTATCCATAATCCAAGGAGGCACAAAATAAATATATATGGTTTTTTTGTGGCTTTTCTAAATAGTGAAAAATTGATGCAAATATTTTTTTTTACATTCCAAGAAATAAATGGAAGGAGAAAGCAACTCAAAGTGAAGTCAACACCTAATTTGACACCTCCTTGACAATGATGCCAAAAAGTGATGAGCTCTAGTATTGAAACATTCTACTATCTTTAATTTATCAATCTTGGGTTTGTACAAACTTAAGAGGTGACAATGATGTATACATAGTAAGCTAAGCTCTACTCAAGTTGCTTTCGAGGTAGTGAACTAAATGATCTAGACTTATGAAAGAATGTAATAAAATATAGAAATACACATAAACACATAGATACAATATAAATAAGACTTCATTTCATTAATATCACATAACTGAAATATGCTTACAGATAGAATGGAAATAAACTAGCTAGGGCGTTGGTAGCTTATCTCTAGGAAGAGATGTGGTGGATACATGCCTCTGAACTTACAATGAGGCGTGGAGGCCTATTTATTATTGAGAAACAATGGAAAACCCTAATCATCCAAAAACCTAACCCTTGGAGATGAAACACCATACTATGGTCCCCGCTGGGGTAAATTGGTACATCAATTTCCCAGGGTCATAACTTTGGCATATAATCTCCATTTGACACACATGATACCTCATTAGAAAGGTTTATCCAAGGAATGAAACTAATAATAGTGAAATTTGAGTAAAAGAATCACATTCATTGGAGTTTATTTTCCAAAAAATCATCGTTTAGGGCCTAAAAATGACTCCAGAAGTTCATGACCCATAAAACTACCAAAAATAGTAAATTATGCTACATTTAAGGAAACTGAAAAAATGAAAGAAACAATGGTGGAGGTCCAAGTGGAATAGGCGGGTGGACACTAATATCCTCCTGGATAATTCTTCCCCCCTTAGGAAGAAATGGTATTCATTTCTTTGAGTTCCTCCATGAAATGAGGAAATTTATGCTGAACTTGGTCACTGGTGAGCCACTTACTCCGGTGAAGGAGTTGGCTTGATTTGAGAAATCGATATAGCTAGATTATCTATTGGAGAGTGTTATTTATTTATGTTTCCATGATTCGATCAGGTGTGGCTTGTTCCAAGAAGTCTGGGTTTAACTCTATTGGTGTGAGTTGTTTTTCCATGTCAGATGTGTCTAGTAGAGGTGGAAATTGGGGCCGAATGCAGTCCACATTAAACACTGGGTGCAGAACAAGGAATGGTGGAAAGTTGAGCTCAAAGCCATTTTCCCCTACAACCTTGGTGATGGTGTATGGCTCATATCAGAGTTGGCGAAGCTTGCGGTGGGTTCTAGCGAGGTGCTCCTTCTGCAAATCTAGCCACACTTTTTCACCCACCTGGAAGTTGTGTGGTACCCGATGATGATCATGTCACTTCTTGTACTTAGCATTGGCTCTGTCCAATATGTTATGAACCTATTGGAGGATGTGCTAAATGCACTCAATGAAACTATTCTCTTTGTTAACTTCAGAGTGGACGTGAGCCGAATCGGCCTGAGTAGCCGCAAATCGCATGGCTACTTCAATGGAACATAATGGATGGAATAACAAGTCCACCTGGAAGGGGATGTGTCTAGTTGAGTTGTGGAGATCCCGATTATAGTTTTGTTGTACATAGGGGATGATTTGATTTGTACATGCACAAAATGTGTATGATCATCATGTTGACGACCTTTGTCTGGCCATTAGTTTGGGGATGGAAAGTTGTGGACTTGGTGAGCTTGGTGTCCAGTATTGACCAGAGGCTAGAAAAAAATGTACTGAGGAAAATTCTATCCCAATATGTGATGATAGACTGTGGGATGCTAGAGTGTACCCACATTCGTTCAAAGAAGATTTTAGCAATGGATTTTGTTGTGATATTCTACTTGTAGGCCACTATAATGCTCATCTTCGAGAATCTGTCGACGACCATGAAAACACAGTCATTTACATGCTTAGTAGAAGGAAAGCTTGACATGTAATCCATGGAGATGGATTCCCAAGGTTGACTAGGGGTAGGAAACATAGTATAGAGGCCTTGCTTCTTGATGGTTGGTTTGGAAATGGCACAGGTAGTGCAGGATCATATGTACTTCCCAACATCTTGTCGAAGGTTCAGCCAATAGAAATGTGTATGGAGTACTGCCACTACTTTTTCGACCTTGAAATATGCTCAACGATTCGACTCTAGTGCACTTCCCAAATCATCTCGAAACACTTGATTAAAGGAACACAAAGGTGTCCCAGGTGACATAGCAGTGCATCATGGAGGTGAAATTTGGAACTTTCTTACCCTCCAAGAGCATCTTGTATGTGTGGCTGAATTCTGGAACACTCTTATAGAGAAGCAGCCAATCAAAATTCTTGTGCCCACAATAGTTGAGCACGGTGGTTAGCACCATGATCGGTGGTCGGGTTAGGCAGTATACAACGTTATTGGTTTTTCCCTTCTTGTACTTTATGTTCAAATGAAACTGTTGCAGATATGTGGACCACTTCTGATGGTGATCATTTTTCAACTTCCCTTGTGTTTGTATGAACTGCAGGGGTCGGTGGTCTGTGTGGATGATCGTTTCCTTCCCCAAAATGTAATGCTTCCATTGTCGGAAATACTGCACAATGTAACAGATCTCTTTATCATAAGTGGGATACTTCTGGATTGTGTCAGATAATGTCTCACTGTGATATGCCATTGGACGCCCTTGCTGATTAAGAAATTCCCCAATAGCATAGTTAGGTGTGTTTGTCTCAATCTCAAATGGTTGTTGTAAGTATGGTAATGTGAGAGCTGGGGAAAATCATAGGTGATGTTTCAACTCTATGAATGCCTTCACTTGAGATTCAGACAAAAATAAATTTTCTTTTGATCCTCCCTTGGTGACTTGACTTAAGGGCCAAATGATATGAGAGAATCCCAACACAAACCCACAGTATAAATTAGCAAGACCCAGACAACTGCAGAGCTCTGTTAGAGTGGTTGGGGTTGACCAATCCCAAATGCCTTGGATCTTGGATGGATCCACATGCACCCCCTTCTTATCAATAATGTATCCCAAATGTTAGTGTCTAATAGTCAGAGTGATCAAGTTTACTATTTCCAATATAGTTAGAGTCTTATGGTCAAATTGTTATATTTTCAAATAAAATTTGACATCTCTCTTGGTTTTCAAATGGTCAATTCATTTTCTAAGTGTAATTCTACTCTCATGTCATGGTCATCAAGGTCAATTGATAGTTAGTTTCATGAGTCATTAAGTCACCAAAGGTCATTTTTCCTTCATTAAGTGTCAAAAAGAGTCATGGTGTCATAAGGTTGATCATGAGTGTCATGAGTGTCATCATATTTCCATTTGGAGTCATGTCATCATCATCCAAAACTAGTAAGTTGTCACAAGAGTTAGAACTTATGGGATAAAGTGTTTTAAAGATAATCATAGGTAAATATATGCAACATTGGAGATGTAACCTCCCTATTGAAATGATATGTTGCCATTACAAATCTCATCGTAAAGTCATTTGGTCAAAAGTACATGATATCGCTCCACTATCAAACAAAAATCAAGTTTTCAAGTTATAAAGGAACATAAAAGAATGTAAAAATTTCATTATATCCTTCCAAGAGATCAAGATTTCCTCTTTACTTCTTTGAATATTTTCCATAGCCATTAGAATTGCGAATTTCACCATCACTGCCATATGTCATTAGTTTGCTATGTTTCTAGAGGGTCTTGCTACGCTTTCAGATTAGAGGCCGAAGTGAGAAAGAAATGGTCTTGTCATCATCTCAGTGTTTCAAATCATCTCTAAACAAGTAAGTGGGGCCTTCACAAACCCTTGATGTGGTCAATTTCCTCATAAAAGTGATTAAAATCCTTTCCTAGGGTTTCACTACGCTTTTTCTTCGTTTTTACATTTTCATGGGATTTTCTTCACTTGACAGGAAATTGTTATTGTTTCTTAGCATTAAAATCCCTAATTACCATCATAATCACTTCCCCCCATTCCCGACACTCAAAATCACTCATTTTATCATTTACCCTCAAAACCCTAGCTAGTTGTTTTCCCCCTGGCCTAGGGCTATGTTTTCCATTTTTTACCCCTTTCCTCACTCAAATTGAAAAATTCCACTTTTATTTCCTTCCTAACACCTATCCCTACCTCCCATAATTTTCTCATATTTTTTCATACCCCCCATCCCCTCCATTCCTTTCACTCAAGTTGTTGTGTTTTTATCCCTGTTTTGCAAATCAAACCCTTTACCTCCCCTTCACAACCCCTTTCCCGTGAGCAACACTTCCTCATTGTTAGGTCCCCATATTACTAGTGTAGTCCCTTATTGTTATTAGTGTAGCCCTCTTATTTTTATTTTTGTACCCATGTAACCCCCATATTGTTATTATTATTCCCTTACATTATTATTGTTAGGTCCGCTAGGATTATATTGTGACCCCACGGACCCCTATATATAGAAGGAGGTTTTTTCATTTGTATAATCCAAGAATTGTTCATTTATGTAATGTATTGGAGGTATCCCCCTCGAAGTGGCTTATTTATAAGGCATTTATCTCTCTTTTCTTCTATTTTTGGAGCTGGTTTCATAACATTTGGTATCAGAGCTTTGGATTCTAGGGTTTCGTTTCTCCAAACAGGTCACCGAGGAATTTTCGTAATAATTTTTTTTCTACGAAGGTTCAGAAGCTGAAATTTTTACAGAGCAAAGCCGAAATCCTGAGGAATGCCCTGTAAAAATTTTAGATCTTGTTCCACAATATTTTCGGAGATATGATCTATGGAAGTTAGGGTTTTTTCAGGCTCCCGAATTTCACCTAAACAGGTCATCATGGAATTTTCGCTATAGAATTTTTTATCCGAAGTTTAAGAAGCTAAATTTTTTACAGAGAGAACCAGAAATCCTGAAGCAATTCCTATACAAATTTCAGATCTTGGTTCGCAATATTTTTGTAGATAGGATCTGTGGAAGTTAGGATTTGTTCGGGCTCCCGAATTTCATCTCAAATAGGTGACCTTGTGAAATAGTCATAACTCTCTCTCTGAGCATTGGATTGGAATTATGTAAAAAGTGGCCATAATTACATAGAATTTAGTTTCCTTTATATCAATTTCAGAGCCGAAGGAGGAAACAGAGACATGTGGCACCTCGTACAAGTTCACTCTACTGAACCAGTCCAAAATTAGGTCATTGTGGGAGATTGGGCATAACTTTGCCTTGAAGAATTCAAATCAGGTTAGAAAGGTGGCATTTGAAAGAAGATTCATAGGGATACTACAAGGACAAATTTTAGATATTAAAGATCCGAAATCACAGAGATAATTGAGTTTCAATATCGAGCTCCTCAAAAGAAAGAAAAATGTGTGTATTTTTTTCAAATTGCATAAGTCTTGTTTGGAAAATTAGTTTTAAGTGATTTGAAGGGCCTATTGAGCATAGATATCAGTATTTGGTTCCAAAATTCCCCCTAAAAATAATTCAACACCCATTAAGCCCTCAAAATACTCTACTATGACTCATGAAGATGAAGAATTGCAACATGATCGATCAAATTACAAGAGCAAGTGCACCAAATTTCGCTCTCGCAAAGAGCAACAAAAAATGAAATGAAAGTTTTGAAGAAAGGCATGGAAGCGGAGATGGATGGTTTGAAGAAAGATGTGGAAGCTAAGATGGATGGCATGTAAGCTAATATGGATGGCATGGAAGCTGGCTTGGAAGCTAAGATGGATGACATGAAAGATAACATGGAAAACATAAAGAATGATCTAAAAGCAGACATGGAAGGTTTGAAAAAGTTGATACAAGAAATGTTTCCTAATGGTGAAAAGATATTAGAGGAAACTCATGATGAGAAAAAAATAAATGTTAATCATGGTTTCATAAACTATAATTTTGGATGGAAGAACCACCATATTCCAAAGATGGATATGAGGAAGTTTGATGGCAAGGATCCCTTAACATGGATACTACATATGGAGCAATATTTTGATCTCAATAATGTGCAAAACACAGAAAAGGTACGCATTGCAACTTTACATTTAGAAAAAAATACATTTGTATGGTATTGATGTCCTTGCTCTCGTAAAAAAATTGTCACTTGGTTAATTTTTACGGAGGAAATGATAGCACATTATGAGGATACAAAGAGCAACACCTTCTTTAGCCAATTGATAAATCTCAAACAAAAGAGTTCAGTGGTGGAGCACATTGAGGACTTCCAAAAATTGAATATAAGGATAATTGATATTCCAGAGGAACATAGGATTGATGTCTTCATAGGGACTTTAAAGGATAACATCCAAAATGAAGTTCGCATTTGGGAACCTGATTCATTGGAGAAGGCATTCAGGTTGGCAAGAAAAATTGAATGTAAAATTATGGCAACAAGGAAGCCTACCACTCACATCTATAAAGATGGAAGTGTTGCTACTCCTAGAATTCCACAACCTATAAGGTTGACACCACAACAATTGGAAGAAAAAAAAGCAGAAGGGATTTGCTACAGTTGTGATAGAAAATACACTAAAGGTCATAAGTGTGCTGAGAAGAAATTATTTTACATGAATTGTGAAGAGGAGGAAGAAAATGAACAAGAAACTTCAAAAGAAGAGGATATACACCAGGAACCAACCCTAGAAGAAGAAGAAACGAGTCTGACCATATCATGTAATGCATTGGCAGGAATTACCACTCCTCAAACTCTCAAGATAGAAGGACATATCAAGAAGAAAAAGGTAATAGTGTTGATTGATTTGGGTAGTACCCATAATTTTATTCATTGTAAGGTAGTCAAGGAATTGTATTGTTTCCTATAACCAGCACCAGAATGTCAAGTGATGGTTTCAAATGTAGGAACTATAAATTTCTCTGGAAAATGCCATAATATCAAGCTAAACATGGGGTGATATGTATTGAATAGTCTAATTATTTCCATTCCAATGGGAGGTGCTGATGTTGTACTAGGAGTACAATGGTTACAATCTTTGGGGACAGTATCTTTTAATTTTCAAGAACTTTTCTTGAAAAATTTTTCAGAAGAAAAGGAAATTGAATTATGGGGTATCGTAGGGAAGCCGGGAAATATAATAAGATCTAATGTCATGACAAAGCTTCTGAAGAAAGAAAAACAAGGCATAATTGCACAATTATGCTCACTAGAAGTTCCAACATCAAAGTCATCTATTTCTCGAGATCTCCAAAAATTCTTGGACAATCATTACAAGGTGCTTTGAACTCGCAAAGGCCTCCCACCTATTCGTGATCATGATCATGCTATTCATTTGATTCCAGGAAGTGTTCCTCCAAACATCAGGCCTTACAGATATGCTTATGTGAGCGAAATTGAACGTATGATTGCATAAATGTTAGAGGCTGGTATAATTAAACCTATTCAAAGTTCTTTCTCTGCTCCAGTGTTATTGGTGCATAAGAAGGATGGATTGTGGCACATGTGTCCAGATTATAGGGAGCTCAATCAGCTCACTATTAAATATAAATTTCCCATTCCTGTGATTGATGAATTATTAGAATTACATGGCGCAATTTATTTTACCAAGTTGGATCTTTGTTCAAGATATCATCAAATTAGAATGAAGACTGAAGATATTCCGAAAACAACATTTCAAACTCATGAGGGTCATTATGAAATTTTGGTCATGCCTTTTGGCCTTAACAATGCACCTTCTACATTTCAAGGGTTGATGAATTACATTTTCAAACCCTTCCTTAGAAAATTTGTGCTAGTATTTTTTGATGACATACTAATCTACAGCAGGTCTTGGAAGGATCACGTTCAACATGTTGAGAGGGTGCTCAAACTATTGGAGGAGAAACAATTATATGCAAAAACATCCAAATGTTTCTTTGGAGTACAAGAGGTGGATTATCAGGGTCATATTTTATCTCACGAGTGTGTTAAGGTAGACCCTAACAAAATTAAAGCCATTAAGGAATGGAAAGTCCCCACAACCATAAAGAAGTTGTGAGGATTTCTTTGGTTAACAGGGTATTATCGAAAGTTTGTTAAGAATTATGGGAGAATAGAAGCACCTCTAACAACATTATTGAAGAAAGATGCATTTTCATGGATTCCTGGAGCAACTAAGGCCTTTAAACATCTTATACAGGAAATGTGCCTAGCACCGGTCTCATCTATGCGAAACTTCAGAAAAACCTTTATTTTGGAATGTGATGCCTCAGGAAATGGAATTGGTATTGTTTTAATGCAATAAGAAAGACCCACTGCTTTTTAAAGTCGTCCAATCAAAGGAAAGTATTTACATAAATCTATTTATGAGAAGAAAATATTGAAAATACTACATGCACTAAAGAAATGGTGACCTTACCTAATGGGAAGGCACTTCAAGGTAAAAATAATCATGATATTCTTAAACACTTTTTGGAACAAAGACTATCTTTAGAAGAGCAGCAAATATGGGTCACAAAGATGTTGGGTTATGAATTTGAAATCATCAACAAAAAAGGGAACCTAAATGTTGTTGTAGATGCACTCTTAAGAAATGATGAAGAGGTGGCAGCATTTCTCTGTGCAGTTTCTATTATCCAACTAGATTGGATAACTGAAGCAAGGGATGAATGGAAGAAGGACGAAGAAATGTGGACACGCATTCAAATTTTGAAGCAAGATACTAGTACATTTGATACATTTAGTTGGAAAAATGATTCCTTATGGTACAAAGACTGCTTATATCTTTGTAATAATTCCCAACTAAAACAAAAGATTCTTTTGGAATTGCACACTTCTCCTTTAGGAGGACACTCAGGATTTTTTAAAACTATCAAAAGGTGGAAGAAAGAATTTTTTGGATGGCCTTAAATAATATTCAAAAGTTTGTGGCCGAATGTTTAGTTTGCCACAAAATAAAAGTTGAGACAATTAGACCCTAGGTCTTCATATACATTTTATCCATTCCAAGTCAACGTTGGGAGTGAGATTTCAATGGGGATTTTATCACAGCTACTCTAAGTCCGACAGTTAGAGTCACTGGTGGTAGTTGATAGACTTATTTGGCATGTACACTTTTTAAAATACTAATATCCATTTAAAGCAAGTACAATTGCCATCGTATTTAAACAATTCAAAAGCTACAAGGAAACCCAAAGATTATTGTAAGTGACGGAGATCCCATTTTTACCGGAAATTTTTGGACATAATTATTTTCTTGTTTGGGTACTCAACTAACTCATAGCTCATCTTATCATCCTCAATCCAATGGTCAAACTTAGATAGTGAATAAATTTTTGGAAGGATATCTTCGTTGTTTTGTATCTGATAATCAAACACAATGGGTCAATTGGTTACCTCTCGCTGAATGGTGGTATAACACTTCCTTCCATACTGCTGCAAAAATGACCCCATTTATGGCACTCTATGGATATCATCCACTGTCCATCACATCATATTTAAGAGAAAGTTCTAAGTTTCAAGCAGTGGAAGATCACATCGAACATCAAAAGAAGTTCTCCAACTCTTAAAGGATAACCTAAATTTGGCACAAAATAGAATGAAACAACAGGCAGATCAACATCACAGCGAGAGAAGTTTTGATGTAGGAGACTGGGTATTTTTATGGCTACAACCATACAAACAAATGTCCCTCAAGCAAGCTAAGAAGGATAATAAATTATCGCCAAAGTACTATGGTCCTTACAAGGTGTTGTGTTATTTGTACTTATGGTCCTTATACAAAGCAACCAAAGATCGTTACTATAATCCCAGCAAAGTGTTGCAAAAGATTGGCACTATGACATACAAATTGGAGCTTCCTGCTTTTTCGCGAGTGCATCCAGTTTTCCATGTTTCATGCGTAAAGAAGGTTATAGGTGACAAAATTCCAGTTCAAACAATATTGCCAGAAATTCATGAGGAAGGAAAAATCATATTGAAACCTGAAGCGGTCATGGAAACAAGAACTCGACAGCTACAAAATCGATCAATTTCAGAGTATCTCATCAAGTGGAAGAACTTACCCACTGAAGATTCTACATGGGAGGATGAGAATTTTATACAGAAGCACCCAGAGCTACTCAAGTGTTTAGGAAAACACTTTTTTGAAGGAGAGGGGCATGTTAGGTCCCTATATTACTAGTATAGTCCCTTATTGTTGTTAGTGTAACCCCCTTATTGTTATTATTGTACCCTTGTAACCCCCATATTGTTATTATTGTGCCCTTAAATTATTATTGTTAGGTTGGCTATGATTATATTGTGACCTCATGGACCCATATATATAGAAGGAGGTTTTTTAATTTGTATAATCCAAGAATTGTTCATTTTGGAGGTTTCCCCCTCGAAGTGGTTGATTTCTAAGGCATTGATCTCTCTTTTGTTCTATTTTTGGAGCTGGTTTTATAACACTCATAACTTTGTTTGAATTCAATATCAATTCAAAGGATAATTCTACATCTCTTTCACCATGGAAACATCAGATACCAAAAATAAGGAGGTAATTGGCATGATTTTTAGGGTTTTGAGGTCATTTGTTGCACATAGGGACAATTTTTCTTCAAAATAAGTTTATGAAGTGATGGAGATGAATTGTACGAAAGTGAAAGAGGTTTTTGTCAATAATATACCAAATAACAAAAAAATCCTTCAATTTCTACACATGTTTCATATATTGGGAGATATTAAACTTTCCTGGAGGTTTGTTTCAGAAAATCAAATTCTCCAATTTAATTGCTTGTTTTAACCATTCGTTTGTGGCATGGATTCAAAGAATATGGGAATGAATTTCACAAACCTTATAGAGGTTTTTATTTAATAAAACCTTATCTATAAAAACCTCTCCCAGTTTTGTAATTTTTTATTGTTAAATATATATCACTCCATCTTTGACCCCTATGTTTACAAAAAATGCAAAAAAAGCATCCTACAGAAACAGAACATGTAGTTGTTGTGTTTTTTCTCAGGAGGTCTAAATGCATAATTTCAAGCATGTGGAGATATCTTACGACACAAGGATGTCAGAAAAGTACATGGGGACACCTAGAGATTCATAAATTTACATAAATTGGTAAAACAATGCTTATTTTTCACCACTCTGCCACTTTTTCAGGGCACTTGCTTCGTTTTTGGATAGTTTGACTTCAAGCCAAGTTTTGATGGGTTTCAAGCAGCTTTTTGTAGTGCTTAGTGACTCCATTGTGTAGTAGACATATTTTTATTTCCAACCATATATCTTTCAGCAAAAAACTCATCCGGGAAGGCCTCCAAATCATCTTCCAAAAACTCGTTGCGCTCCTGCTAGACTTGTTGTGTTTCTCGGAAAATTTGTTGCGTTTCTAGGTTTGAAGGATTTTAATTACAGATGGAGGTAAAATGTAAACTTGTTCGATGTAACAACTGGCTCATGATTTTTTTGATGATGAATAGGCTTATTAATGATCATATTTGTAAAGAATATTATGATTAATGCGTTGAGAGAAAAGCTCAACTAGTTAGCTAAAAAAGGGGGAAAATGTTTCTAACTTCCCTATGATTAGTCAATGAGTCATTAGGTTCATTTATTAGTTTCCATGGATCAGGATTCCACCCCTAGAAGTGGAATATTATTTTTTTTCTATATGCACTCAGAATCAAGTCATTTAGAGAGTTGGATATTTGAAGTTCACACTCTTTTGGCACTAGTGTACTTGACTATTTTTAGAAGTAATTTACAGGTAGTTGTAGCTATTTTTATGGGATTCTTGTGATGTTTTTAGTGATAGTGTTTTTCTCCATTTTTATAATTTATATGATGATAAAGTTGTAGCCATATATCTTATTCTTGTGTTAATCTCATAAGTTTTAAACATGATACATTGCCTCATATGCTTTGTTTTACTTGAAATTTTCATATAAGTGTTTTTATCTTCTAAGTAATTGAATTCATACATGCATGCTCATTTTACTCCTTCTACATGATTTATTCCTCACCACACTACAATGACAAACTCAAATTGTGCCACTGACTACACCTACCATGCCTCATTTTATGTTTGTAACCAACCTTTTGAAATACCTCGTCTAGTTCCTAAAACTAGTGTTTCTTATCCAACAAAACCTAATCAAACCCTACTGGTAAATAACTGGACTAAAGCCATAATAATCTCCAGTCACTTTCATTGGCCGTGAGGTTGATTTTGACAGAGCCCTCTTTGATTTTCTAGGGCTAGATACCAAGTCAAAAGTTGGCATGTGGTTAACTCTTTGGTTTCCTTTCTCATCCTTGGGAAACTAAGGAGCCCTAACATTTTGGCGTCGTTGATGGGGAACGAAAGGTTTCATATTCTCTGGGTAAGACATTCAAATCTTTAGTTTTTACTGTTGATGGTGAACAACAATTAGACACGAGAATGCTGAAATCATTCACCTGGTGACTCCAACCTGATTCAAATAATCCACTAGAAGCAGGATCCAGAAATCAGGGTTTGATTGGTGATTCCACTGGTAGAAGAATCGGTAGCCTAAAGGATGCCTTAGTTCATATATTTTTATCAATATGGATTCAATTGCTAAAAGGTATTCTCCCATAAATCATGCTCACAAACCTGGTTTTAAAAATCAAGTACCTTGCATAGATTGGCAAACTTATCTGCCCAAATTCATAGGTGGAAATGAGGATGAGGCTATTCTTCATCTAATAAAATTTCATTGGAATATACATAAGCTTGGAATTAGGTTTCATGAGGATTGTTTGATGAAAATATTTATGGCTACCTTAGAAGGGGAAGCAAGATCATGGTATGAAGGGTTAAAGCTAGGTAGATTATTCTCTCTTAAATATTTCCACACAACCTTCTTTGAGTTTTATGGAAAATATCATCATTCATTCTTGTTGTTCAAAGATTGTTGTGAATCCTGTGAAAATTTCATTCAATACCTTGAAGAGGATTTTGGTGACGAAGAGTGTATGGATTATGAGATCATAGATGCCCTTTATGAATTTTCTTCCCAACAGAAAATAACAGAGATTAAATGCCTTGATACAAAGGATCATTCACAACACACATCAACTCCTTCTTTTCTTTAAGATGAAACAGATTTTCATCCTAATAGTCAGATTATATCCCATGAAGTTAACAAATATTTGCATCCTTGTCAGTACTTATGGAGTCAAAATTATGAGGATATCATTCAAGTTGTTTTTTATCTTATTCATTTTCTGAGATTTTGTATCAGGAAGAAATTGGTCCAAGTCAAAATTCTGAAATTGCATGTACATAAAACTTAAGAAATGAACCATATTATGGCAATGATCATCTACTTTTGCAAGGAAATAATGAACACCAAGTTGTTTTCCTTGATCCTTGTGATAGCAAAACTGATATTCTTCCTGTTGAAGCACATGAGGAACCAAAAACACTGGAAACACATGAGAAATCAAATATACTTGAAGTGGTTTATGTATTTAAAGTTTTCCATGAGCATCAGAAACCTTGTCTTTTGGATGAGAGGAATGAATATTTGAACAACCATATTGATGGTTTTTCATTTACAAATATTTATGAAGTTTATAGTAAAGAACCTGAAGATATTGAACAATAAGAAGAGGTCCCCTATATTTTGGAAGATCCATTTGCAAATATATTGAAATCATCGACAGAGATCAAGTTTGTTAAATGTTTTCTTCGCCAACACAGAGATTGTGTTCAGTTTTTAGTTGGGGTTATCATTACCACAAAAATTTTCCTTTGAGGAAAGTAGGAGGAGCAAGAAATTAAATAACCATTTACTTTCATGGCACAGTAATGGATCTTCGACTTCACTTGATCAAATCGCTTATGGATCAGTTAGAGTAGGTAAGGTGTGATGAATAAAATAAACATTCTGAGCATATTTTTCGGTGTCAGTTTCCAATAGAGTTTGTTGTTGATGATGTACAATTCAGTTTTCAGTTTGATTTGAGTCAGTTTGAGGATTGTAGTTGTAGTGACTCCATTTCCCAATGAACAAGGCGACTTGGTCTACGGTGTTCTTAATGCCTCCTAAAGGATTTGACATCCCCATTGGAGCCAATGTTAGTGTCTATGAGTCATCAATGATCAAATGCACCCTTTCCATATGATTCATAGGGTCATTAGGTCAAATTGTTATATTTTAAAATAAAATTTGACATCTCTTAGTTGTCAAATAATCATTGGTTATTGTCTAGGTTAGTGTTACTCCCTCTAATTTCTCATGATCATCATCACTCATCATGTTCATGTCATCATTTAGGTGTCCTAGGTCATCAAAAGTGTTAAAGTGCTATCATATAGGTTATGGTCTAGGATTTACATTTGATTGTCATCATAATGTCAGTCATCAAAAGAAAAAAGAGAGTCATGTCCATTATTTGGGTTACCATCATGGGATTTGGAAAATTAGGTAATTAAATAAAAAATTTAACATTTCCATTTGAAGATTATATTGCAGTCACATTAGTCAAAAGTCTTTCTTTCAAAAGTACACATGATGTCATGAGCCAAAATTGAGTTTTTTTAGCTATAAAGAGAAATAATCTTTCCAAGAGTTCATTCTATCCTTCCAAATATTCAATATCTCCTCTCTTTCATTTCAAAACTTTCCACAACCATAAGAAGCTCAAATTATATCACCAAATTACTCAATTCATCAACCTATTGTGCTTTTGCTATGTTTCTGGCAACTTGATGTGATTTTGTTTTGGAGACATAAGGAGAGAAATAACAGGTGAAAAATCCATCTCATTGTTTCAAACAACTTCAAACAAGTAAGTGGGACCATTACAAATATTTTCTTCAACCAATTTCTTCACAAAATTGATAAACTCATTCCCTAGGGTTTGTTGTTGTGTTTTTGCCATGATTTTGTGATTTCATGGTATTTAGATTATTTTCAAGAGTAATTTCATATTTTTTAAGCCTACACATCCTAAAATTCCATAATTATACATTCCCCACCATTCCCACACTTAAATTCAGTCATTTCATCATTTTCTTTCACTACCCTAGCTAGTTGCTGCGTTTCTAGACTAGGACTGTGTTTTTCCTTTTTCACTCCCTTTCCCTCACTAAAATTGAGGAAGTTAAACTTCATTGTCTTCCTAAAACAATTCCATACTCCCCATAATTTTTTCATATTTTTTCATACCCCGCATCCCCTCCATTCACTTCACTCAAGTTGTTGTGTTTTTAGCCCTGTTTTGCAAATCAAATCCTTTGCCTCCCCTTCACAACCCCTTTCCCATGAGAAAAAATTCCTCATAATTTTTTTTGCATTACATGTAAATTAAAAGGTTAATTCTAAATTTCCTGCACCATGGAAAAATCATAGACCAAAAAGAAGGAGGTAATTGGCATGATTTTTAGGGTTTTGAGGTCATTTGTTGCACATAGGGACATTTTTTCTTCAAAATAAGTTTATGAAGTGATGGAGACGAATTGTACAAATGTGAAAGAGGTTTTTGTCAATAATATACCAAATAAGAAAAACCTCCTTCAATTTCTACGCAGGTTTCATATATTGGGAGATATTCAACTTTCTTGGAGGTCTATTTCAGAAAAGCAAATTCTTTAATTTAATTGCTTGTTTTAGTCATTCTTTTGTGGCATGGATTCCAAGAATATGGAAACTTTATACGCTTTTGTTTTGGAGACATGAAGGAAAAAATAGGTGCAAACTCCATCTCATTTTTTTAAACAGCTTCAAACAACTAAGTGGGACCATTACAAATATTTCCTTCAGTCAATTTCTTCACAAAATTGATAAACTCCTTCCCTAGGGTTTATTGTTGCGATTTTGTTGTGCTTTTGTGATTTCATGGTATTTAGCTTATTTTAAAAAGGAATTTCCTATTTTATAAGCCTAAAAAACCTAAAATTACATCATCATACATTCCCACACTTAAATTCAGTCATTTCATCATTTTCTCTCACTACCCTAGTTAGTTTCTATGTTTCTAGACTAGCAATGTGTTTTTCCTTTTTCACTCCCTTTCCCTCACTCAAATTGAGAAAATTCACTTTAATTTTATTCCTAAAACACTTCCCTACTACCCCTAAAATTTTCATATTTTTCATACCCCCCATCCCCTCCATTCCCTTCACTCAAGTTGTTGTGTTTCTAGCCTTGTTTTGCAAATCAAATACTCCGCCTCCCCTTCACAACCCCTTTCCCATGAGCAGCACTTCCTTGCACCTTTTTTCGCATTCCATGTCAATTAAAATGTTTATTATACATCTCCTACACCATGGAAACATTAGATACCAAAAAGGAGGAGGTAATTAGCATGAGTTTTAGGGTTTTGAGGTCATTTACTACACATAGGGACAATTTTTCTTCAAAATAAACTTATGAAGTGATGGGAATGAATTTTAAAAAAGTGAAAGAGGTTTTTTTCAATAATAGACCAAAGAAAAAAAATGTCCTTTAGTTTCTACACATGTTTCATATATTGGGAGATATTCAACTTTCTTAGAGGCCTATTTCAGAAAATAAAATTCTCTAATTTAATTGCTTGTTTTACTCATTATTTTGTGGCATGGATTCCAAGAATATGGGAATGAATTTCACAAAATGGAGAGGTTTTTTTATTGAAAACAAAATTATCTAAAAAAAAAATCTCACATTTTTGTAAAACGTTTTATGGTTAAAGAGATATCACTCCATCTTTGACCCCTGTTACAAAAAATGCAGAAAAAGCATCCTACAAAAACACAAGTGGTTGTTGTGGTTTTTCTTAGGAGGTCTAAATGCATAATTTCAAGCATGTGGAGATATCTTATGGCATAAGGATGTCATAAAATTACATGGGGACACTTGGAGATTCATAAATGTTTATAAATTGGTCAAACATTGCCTATTTTTCACATTTATGCCACTTTTTCAGGGCACTTGCTGCATTTTTGGATATTTTGACTTCAAGTCAATCTTTGAGGGGTTTAAAGCAGGTTTTTGTAGTTCTTAGTGACTCCATTGTGTAATATAAATCTTCAGCTTTCCAACCATATATTTTTTAGTAAAAAAATCATCCGGGAAGGCCTCTAAATCATCTTCCAAAAACTTATTGTGCTTTTGTTAGACTTGCTGCATTTTTGGAAAAATTTGTTGCGTTTCTGTGTTTGAAGGATTTTCATTACACATAGAGGTCAAATTTCAATTAGGTTAATGTAATAGTTGGCTCATGATTTTTTTATGATTAATATGCTTATTAATGGTCATCTTTGTAAATAATATTATGATTAATGCCTTGAGAGAAAAGCTAAACTTGTTAGCTAAAAAGGGGGAAAGTTGTTTCGAACTTCCCTAGGATTAGGCAATGAGTCAATAGGTTCATTTATTTGTTGGTATGGATCAGGATTCGACCCCTAGAGGCGAACTATTGTTTTTTTTCTATATGTACTTAGAATCAAGTCATTGAGAGGGTTGGATATTTTAAGTTCACACTCTTTTGGCACTAGTGTACTTGACTATTTGCAGAAGTAATTTACAGGAAGTTGCAACTATTTTTATGGGATTCTTGTGATGTGGTTAGTGATAATTTTTTCTCCATTTTTCTTATGAATCTTATGATAAAGTTGTTCAAGCATCCATCTATCTTCTTCTTGTGTTAATCTCATAAGTTTTAAACATGATACATTGCCTCATATGCTCTATTTTATTAGAAATTTTCATGTAAATGGTTTTATCTTCTAATTAAAGGATTCATGCATGTATGCTCATTTTACTCATTATACATGACTTCTTTCTCACCACACTACAATGAAAAACTCAAATTGTGCCACTGAATACACCTACCATGCCTCATTTTATGTCTATAACTGACCTTTTGAAATACCTAGCCTAGTTCATAAAATCAATGCTTCTTATCCAACAAAACCTAATCAAACCCTAATGTGCAAAATACCTAGCCTAAAACTATAATCATCTCAGCCATCCTTTTGTTTATTTTAGAGATATCCCTCTCTGATTTGGTATGGCTAGCTACCGAGTCAAAATTTTGGTCTGTGGTTACCTCTTTGGTTTCCATTCTCAGCCTTGGGAAACCAAGGATCCCTAACACCATATACTAAACCTAGGTCATGCCAAAAGTGCACTTCTCCAAATTGGCACACAACTGGAATTTCCGCAATGTTTGGAGGACCTGCCGGATGTGGTGGAGGTTCTCTTCCCAAGTCTGGTTGAAGATTTCATCCAAGTACACTACTACAAATGAGTTAGTGAATGGCTGCAAGATGTCATCCATCAGCCTCATGAAGGTTGTGGGAGCATTCATTAACCTGAAATGCATGACCAACCATTAGAAAAGGCCCTCCTTTGCTTTGAAGGAAGTATTCCACACATAAGAGAGTTCGATTGGTACCTGGTGATAAATGGACTTCAAGTCGATCTTGCTGAAATAGTTTTCCCCTTGAATTGGTCCAAAAGGTCATCAATCCAGGGGATCAGGTACCTATTCCATATAGTGATCTTGTTTAGCGCTTGATATTCAATACAAATTTTCTAAGTCCCATCCTTTTTCTGCACCAATGTCATGATCGAGCTCCCACAGGGTGATGGACTCGACCAAATGTGACCTTTCTACAGCAGCTCTTGAATCTGCCTCTTGATTTCGTCATTCTCCATAACATAGCTTCGATAGATTGGTCTATTAGGTAGAAACGCACATGGGGTTAGATCGATGGGGTGCTTGAATTGATAGTGCAGAGGCACCCCTCCAATTAAGGTGAAGATGTCCCTATACTCCACCATAAACTTGTCCATTTGTTGTTGTCGTGAGGAGGAGCCTTGCCTGGAGGTCGTGGCCACATAATTCTTCTTTCCCTGAGGGCGGATCATCAGGAAAACAAATTTTTTGGTTTTAGAAATGATCTTACTGCATTGTTTTGTAGTAACCAAAGAGATGGTGGTAGGTGGTGCTACCTCCGGTATCCTGTACAACTTATTTCCCAAATTAATAATAACGGTGTGAGGACAGGACTCATACACAACATGGTGCTTCCACAAGTATGGTTGGCCTTATAATACATCACAAACATCAAGAAGATAAATGTCACATAATACCTCATTCGTGAATGGCTTGATGTTGTAGGGAAGGTGGAATTGTTGGCTGATGCGGAGACCTTGTCCTTGGTGTAGCCACCCGATGGTGTACAACTTTGGGTATGCTGTGGTCGGCAAGCCAAAATTCTTCATGAGCTCTGCTGAAATGAGGTTCTTTTGGCTCTTGATGTCCATAATGAATTGTAGTGGGGAACCACTTACCCAGATATAGGAATGGAAGAGGTTCTCCCCCTCCTCTAGATCTTCTGGTTCCTCCTTCTGGATCTTCATGGTGGAAATGGTGGTGTTGGGCTTTGCATCGATAATATTCCTCCCTTTTTCATTCTCCTTGTCGGGTTTGATTCAGATTTGGAGCACGCATCTGATTCAAAAGCCTTCAGGTCGACCACTAGTGACTGCTTGGCCTCACACTCACTTGTGTTGTGAATGGAGCTCTTATGGAACTCACGCCACTTTCCCGTGTCCTTATTTGGATTCAAGGTGTTGTTATTTTCTTGCAACTTTGGAGGGTTATCCTGGGCTACCCCACCTTGTCTTTTTCCACTGTTCTTCGGTTTGGGGGCACCTTTCCCTTGCTTCTGATTCACAGATCCAAAGTCTTGATTCTTTTGTTTGAAATTATACTCAATCTTGGCAGCATACTGGTATGCTACACCAAGCGAGGATATGTCGACGAACTCCTTTTCCTCCTAAATTCATCTTTGCAGAAAACTATCATACTTCAATGCCAAATGTTTCTCTGAATATTTGATACCCAATTTTATGCGCAGGGTATGGAATAGATTCGTTAGCTCATGCACATCTTGATCCCTTTGTTGCTGCAACGTAGTCCATTGTATGTACTTGTCCTCATAGCTCCCCACGGGATAATATTGTTCCTTGATGGAATATTGGAAAGAATCCCAAGTGGGTGCGACCGAAAAAAGAAAGGGTTTCGTCTCGTATTTTTTCTCAAAGTAGTTTTCCCGCTAGTCCTTAACATGGGGGGGGACTTTGAGGAGTGCAATAATAATATTTTCCTGGTTGGAAAAGTCATGAACCAAGAAACAACCTTATAATAGATTCAACCATTTATTTATGATGTCTGCATCTATTTGGCCCTAAAATATGGGAATGTCAAAGTTTACTTGTACCTTAAAAGGATTTGCACCTCCAGAGTGGCTGCTAGATGTAGATGCGTCATCGGTGGGAAGTCATTGACGGATTTTGGCAAAGTGATCCATCATCGTGTTCCTTTGTTTCTAAAGGGCCTCCTCGAGTAATATTTTGATAGGAACTCTTGCTCGCTCGTCTTTCTTTTCATCCCCCATGGGCGGTCATTGGGGTTTGCGAGGCTAATCTTCCAAAGGTTCAACCAGATCGAGCCCTAAATCCTTATGCCCTGACCTTGTTGGGGACATGCAAAGAAGGATCGAGAAAGAGTAGACCGCTTAGATACCATTGATCAAAAATTGTGCAAGAACGCAATAAATAAAGAAATACACATAAACGCAGAGATGAAGTATAAATAAGACTTAATTTCATTAATATCACATAACTGAAATATGCTTACAGACAGAATGGAAATAAACTAGCTAGGGTGCTAGTAGCTTATCTCAAAGAACAGATGTGGTGGCTACAGGCCTTTGAACTATGTTACAATGAGGATCGAAGGCCTATTTATTATTGAAAAACAATGGAAAACCCTAAACATCCAAAAACCTAACCCTAGGAGATGAAACACCAAACTAAGGGTCCCATTGGGGCAAATTGGTACATTAATTTCCCAGGGTCGTAACTTTGGCATACGATCTTTGTTTGACACACATGATACTTTATTAGAAAGATATATTCGAGGAATACAACTAATAACATCAAATTTAAAGTCAAGTGTTGAAGACTCACATTTTCTGGAGGTGATTTTCCAAAATAACGTCGTTTAGGGCCTCAAAACGGCTCTAGAAGTCCAGGACCCGAAAACCTGCCAAAAATAGTAAATTGTGCTACAATTAAGGAAACTTAAAAAATGAAAGAAAAAATGGTGGGGGTCCAAGTGGAATAGGTAGGTGGCCACCAATATCCACCTGGATCACCAAAACAAGGTGTATAGAGACCATTCTACAAACTAAATCTAGATCTTGCAAGAATGAAAAAATGTTGCAAAAAGGAAACCCTAATCTACTTAAAGGAATGAAAATGTTCCATGAAAGTAAAGTATACGCTATTTATAGGAAATGGAAATTTTGCATAAAATTAATCATTAATCTACTTGTAAAAATGTAAATGTTAATCTACTTGCAGGAAATGTAAATGCTAGTCTACTTGCAAGAAATGGAAATGCTAATCTATTTGAAGGAAATCTAAATGATAATATACTTACATGAAGTCTAAATTCTAATATGCTTGTATGAAATGTAAATGCTAATATACTTGCAAGAATGGAAACCTAATCAAATTGCATAAATGGAAATGCTTGGAATGGAAACTCTAACCTATTGTAGGAAACCAAAGACAATGAAAACAAATATATTCTAATTTCATAAAGTAAAGGGCATGAATAAAATCAAAATCAATACATTTTAAGGGTATTAGATCCTATTAACAAAATTCATTAAGAATCTTGTAAAGTAATCATGTAAACCATCCCTGAATCATTCAATTCCTAAACTTGTTTACTAGCCCTAATTGCATAAATGTATTGCAGTGGTGAAAATACAAATCCTAAATGATCTCTAGTCTTCCTCAAACTTGGTTTCAGAGCCTAAGTGTCATTTTATAGGGTTAAAATACAAAAATAAAGCTCAAAGGGAAATTTTGGTTGAGTTTGGAGACCTTCTTCACGGTGCTACAGGATGTTATAGGATTTCCCTGTTTTTCTACATGATTGAATCCAAGAGCATTCTGAGGGCTTAGTATGTGGTTTGAAGGTGAGAAAGGGTAGTTGAAGGTGGAAGAAGGTTGTATGAGGTCCTTACCAAGCTTATTAACCCTAAAGGGCCCATCTTGCACAAGTAGAAATGCACAAAATGGCCTCTAACAAATCTGAAATGAATTTGTAGTGAAGAATGTTTTTGAGGAAATTATTAGGGAAGGAAGGAGGATGATGAAAATAATATGACAAGTGAATATGACAATGTTATGCACTGTAATCCAAAAATATGACCTGTACACCAAAATAATTACCCAATCTTGCAAAACATGATTTAAAGCATGCTAACAATGTCGATTGCAGAAAATTAAACTAGAAAGAAAGGATGAGTTGAATTTTATTCAAGATATTCACGAAAAATCAAACCTATATTCTTATTCTTTCCAATACAAGGCTTACAACCACACTTTCCAAGATAGGTGATTGATTAATTTACAAAGGAAAATTTGTATATAACCACAACTTGCAAGCAATGAAATACTGCTAACCTAAGTACATAAAATAAATATGCATAATAAAATGCACAAATGAGATAGACTAGAGCCTTTTGGGACCTAACCTAAGGGGACTCAACCCTCTAAAAAAAAATCATATTTGAGATAATAGGATGCTTTTCACTGATATAAAATAATGCTCAAGTACATGATATGAAAACTGAATAAGAGAACTACAAGCTTTTAGACCTTGCAGTCACTATTATTATCTGAAAATTTGAATCCTTTTGAGCCCTTGGGCTCCCTTATTTATAAAAAAGTGGCTGAGGGGGAATACTCCTTGGAAGTAGGGTTTCTCCCCTCCAAACTAGAAAGGTGGATTTAGCTCCCTGTGATCCTCACAATCCTTGAGTGCATCAACTGCACAATAGATCCTAAAACTATATGTGAGTAAATTCAAGGAGCAAGTCGAGTTGTAGGTGAGTAAATGCAGGGGAAAATCCTCCTACATCTCCTATAACTACCTCCAATGTATCTCTGCATAATAAATGCACCCTTTTCCTACACATTAATCATGTTAGGCCACAATATAAGATAAACATCCTTTAATATTCCTGATTAAAAACATTATATTCAAAAAGGTGTTATCAAATGCAAGGAGAGAGGTAAATATATGCTAAAGGATGGCTAGATGTGCCTTATTACATGCATATTAGTGAGGCCCATCATATATAAACCATAACATGCCACAATCCTCTAGATATGAAAGAAACGAAATCGGTTCAACACACCACCTCTGAAAATAAAATCAATATACCAAAAATATATTCTAAAACATAATATGAATAAATAGAGAAAGAAACGATAGAGGGAAAAAATATGGGTTAGCAGACCCAACCATCTAGCTCTTTTCCTCTTGATAAAAATAAACTGACATAGTCAACAAGTTTCATAAAACTGAAATGTAAAACCTCACACAACACCTTCATTAGAAAATTAACCAGTCCTCATTTACATTGAGCTCGATAAGATTCCCATGACCATGAAGCACGATCAAAAGTTTGAGACAATAATAGAATTTTACATAGAATACCACCCCTTATCAACAAGCCTAAGTTGGTCTTTTATAACATTCACAATACAATAACCAACACTTAAAGTTACAAGATAAAATAAGTACATATCATAACAATTTTATAAAAAAAAATAAAATTGGTTACACGTAGGAATAATTCTAAGAAAATATAGATCTTGTGATAAGAGGACTAGAAGGTTATCTCCACCTATCGATTGTGAGCTAACTAAAAATATTAATGAAGTGCACTTGTAGTCACTTGTAGAGGGCCCACATGACAATCTTCTTGGTCAACAATGCTGTTTATTTGGTTACAGTTTCTCTATAGGAGGTACAAGATTTTCATACCTTTGTTAAAAACTCTTTTAACCATCATAAATCCCTCTCTTGTCCATTCCTAAGTTGTTGGTGTGTTGTTCACTTGTCATGGTATTAACAATTATTACTAGCAATCTCACATATTTCCTCTTTAAATTATTAAAAAAAATACGTCAAATAATAAACGAGTTATCTTATCATGCTTCAATTTGAGATAACATTTGAAAAATGTACAAAATGATGAAAATAAACATAATTGATAGGTAAAAAAATTGAGGGATTACAAAGAAAAAAGGTGTCTAAAACTATACAAATGGACACCTGACAGTAATCCCCATAGATAACTAGTCACTAGGGTACTTGTAGGCTTAGAGTAAGTTATAACAAACTAGACATTTCAAGTGGATGGTGTTTTATAGTATTTTCATCTAGTGATCAACAAAAAGAAGGATAGAAAAACAAAATTTGTATAACATGCTTTCAAGGCCACCCATATCAAATATCATAACTTTGGGAAGTCTATGGACATGTGGCATTTCACCCATGATGTATGCAAAGAGGATACACAGAGGATGTGGATTTTAAGGAGTTGATTTAGTAGTTGTAGAACCTGATTCATGTGTAATATGGTGACAGCACAATCGAGTACCATCTTTGGAATGGGTTACTCAATAGGTTGGACAACCTATGTGTCCTTAAAGTTGAAAAATTGTAGCTAATCAGAGAGGCTCACATCTCCAATATTGCAGGGAATTTTGGTGTAGCAAAAACAATGGTCAACCTATAGAGGTATGTGTACTGAACCAATATGCAAGAAAGTGTAGTTCGTTATATAAGAGGATGTATGCTTTGTTGTACCAACAAGCCTAGTAATTGGAAACAAGGTCTATACCATCCCTTATTTTTGCCCACTTGTCCTTGGGAACAAATTTCCATGGAATTTGTGGGAGTTTTACCAACAACCAGGAAAGGACATGACTATCTATTTGAGGTAGTTGAAAGGTTCAATAGGTGTTGTCATGCCCTGTAAAAATACTATCAATTTTTCTTTGGATACGTTTGAGTTCACTTTGGAATCTAAAGGAGATTGATTTTAGATAGGGACACAATATCAACGCATTTTTTATTATTTTGTGGGAGAATATAGACACAAATTTGAAGAGGTCTAACACATTACATACACAGAAAGATGGGTAAACCAAATTAATAAATAGGAATTTGGTGCAACTTTTGAGGAGTTACCATAATTTCTTATTTGAGATTTCTAGGATTGTTGGTTTGTGATAAATCTTTCAGATTGATCCCATTCATGTTGATTTAAAGGGCTGTGATGAAATTTTTCTTTATATACAATGCTCTTATAATGGAGTACTCCACACTTCTATTGGTAAGTCCCAATTTGAAACTTGTTTTGGGAATTTTCTACCTTCACCTTTGGATATTGCATATTCAAAACAAGGAGTAAGGGAGGATCTTATGGGCGATGCTTTAAGGATTTTTTTTTTTAGAAGATCAGACAGATTAATATACAAGTATAGGAGTCATTGTAGAAGATACATTAAAAATACAAGGCTAGGCATGATCAACACAAAACAGAGAAGTTATTTATATTGGGATATAAAGTACGATTGCAGTAGAAAAAGAACAGACTTCACGGTCCTAATAAAAAAATAAAGGCTTTATGATATGGTCCGTTTGAGATAATGGAAAATGTGGGAGATAATTCCTATAGAATCAATAGCCTATATTAGGAAGAGTAGGCATTACCTTTTGTAGATAATTTATCACTAGATGACCAAATATAGTTGAAAAAGGATATAATTTTGTAGAAGAGGTTCAAAAATACAATACATGGGAAACATAAACTTTGGAGGACTAGGTTGAAATCACAACTTCTAGGCAAGGTTATATGGTACTCTAGGGAGAAGGTAGATGTAAATTTTTCTCACCTCATTGAGTAAAATATTTTGGGGACAAAATCCTTGAAAAATTGGGAGGTATGATCCATATTGGATCAATATATTATTTTTTATTCATATTGATGCTTTCAAAGTGGAAAAATGGGAGGAATTAGCTCATAGGACCATATTTCTTAAAGAGTCCCAATTTTGTGAATTGTGGTTTAAAAATGTTTAGAGGTTGTTTGAGGAATTTAATGAAGTTTTTTGGGGTCCAAAAACTATTACTTCTGCCCAATCCCTTGGTGCCATGTGGAATTAGATACCTTTCCAACGATGCAAGAAAAACCTCAAATAGAGTATGTATGCAAAATTTATGACACGTAGAAGTTAATCTTCTTATTTTGTCCACGATAATTCAAAATGATGCCATGTCAAGCCCTTTACTCATGGAAAAGTGGTTAACCATATGACCATGATGAAAAATATTGTAGAAGAGTCAATTTGTAACTTATATTGAGGGTTGAATGAGTCAAATTTAACCCCTACTTGGATTTTAGGTTATGTTATAGTTAAATCGCTAGGAGATCAAGAGATTGATTTTATTCTAGTGCATTTTGTTTTATGTTAAGTAAAGTAGTTGAGAATGGATAAATATAGGGAAGAATATAGACATTTTGTGTTATATAGCAACCCATGGGCCAAAAGTTATCTCCATTGTATTTGCACCATTTCCATTTAAAGAAATAGAGAGCAAAGTAACCTCACCTTCTAGGTTGGTGTTCTCCCAAAAGGGCTTCTGAGGTGATATCTTGTGTTATTATGGCTTTGTGAGTGATTTTTATATCTTTTCTATATTTTCTAAATTATATATTGCATGCATAAGAAAAATAAATAATTAATAAATCTAGAAATCTAAGGAAAAGTTAATCTTCATAGTATAGAATTTAGAGTTTAGTAAATTTATTTATTGGATATTATGTGATGTACTATCCAATGGAATATCTATGAAAATTTATGGATCACATGGATTACATTGTGATGAAGTATTTAAATAGTCTTTCTATCCTCCATTGTAAAGTGCCAAGATGTGAGTGAGGACTGGGCTTGGTCGGGGTTTGAGTGTTGGCTGGATCAACTATGTTTAACCAAGGGAATAAAAGATGTGTTGTTGTTTTGTTTTCCCCAGCTGCAGTTTTATACGATAAATTCTGTGTGTGATTTAAATGTGTTTCTATTTTTTTTTATTAATTATTTCTCTATCACATTTCTTATTCAAACAAATGGTATCAAAGTCTGGTTTCACGAGAGTGTGTTAGGTCCCTATAAGACTAGTGTATCCCCTTATTGTTATTGTTAGTGTATCCCCCTTATTTTTATTTTTGTGCCCATGTAGTTCCCGTATTGTTATTATTATGCCCTACATAATCCCACTATTCCTATTGTTGTGCCCTTACATTATTATCGTTATGTCGAATTTGATTATATTATGACCCCTTAGACTCCTATATATAGAAATGAGATTTTTTCATTTGAATCATCCACGACTTGTTCATTTATGTAATGTAACGAAGGTTTCCCACTTGAAGAGGATAATTTTTAAGTCATTGATCTATCTTTTCTTCTATTCTATGAGTTGGTTGCATAACATTTGGTATTAGAGCTTTGGATTCTAGGGTTTCACTTCTTCAATTAGGTCGTCTTGGAATTTTCTCTATAATTTTTTTTCTATGAGGCTTCAAGAGCTGAATTTTCGACTACGTGAAGAAAAAATCGTGTTAAACTTTGTGTAAAAATTCAATTATTGGTTTTCTACATTTTCAGAGACATGATCCAAGGAAGTTAGGGTTTCTGCAGTATCCAAAATTCAGTCCCAAACACATGAACTAGGGAAAATTGTCATAAATTTCGTTTCAGGATTCATATTTGAATTCTATAAAAACAGACTTAAACAAAACAGACTGTAGTTTTTTGTGTAACAATTTTAGGGTTGAAGGTCGAAACAATGACACGTGGTACTCCGTACAAGTTTTCTCTACTTAACCAGTCAATAATCTAGTCATCGTGGTAGATTGGGCATAATTCTCTCTTGAAAAATACAATTTTGAGATGAATTGTGGAATTGGAAATAAGACTCAAAGGGCTACCACAAGGTTGAATTTCATACCTTGAAGAGCCTAAATTACAAATATACAACAGTTTCAATATTGAGCTCCTAAAAAGCAAGAAAAAGGTGTGTATTTTTTTTTTTTTTTGCATAATTTTCTTTGATTCCAAAATTCCAAGAAGAAAAAAAAGGACACATATAGTAAGAAAATAGAAGGCTCAGCTATGACACATGAAGAAGAGGAAGAAATGCAACATGATATATCAAAATTACGAGACCAAGTACAACAAATTTCGCTCTAGCAAAGAGTAACAAAAAATGAAATGGAACATAATATAGATGGTTTGAAGAAGGGTATGGAAGATAAGATGGATGGTATGAAAGAAAACATGGAATATTTGAAGAAGGGTATGGAAGCTAAGATGAATGGTATGAAAGGAAACATGAAATATTTGAAGAATGGTTTAAAAGTACACATGGAAAGTTTTAAGGAAGGTTTGCCAAAATTGATACAAGAAATGATTCCTAATGGATGAAAGGTATTAGATGAATCTAATGATGATAAAAAAATGAATTTTAATCATGATTCCATAGACTCTAACTTTGGATTGAATACCCACCATATTTCAAAGATTGATATGAGGAAGTTTGATGGCAACGATCCGGTAACATGGATACTACAGATGGAGCAATATTTGATCTCCATAATTTGCAACACACAAAAAATGTACACATTACAAATTTATATTTATAACCCAATCGGTGTGTATAGTATGGATTCCTTTTTTATCATAAACCACTTGTCACTTGGTCAATTTTTACGGAGGAAATGATAGCACATTATGAGGATACAAAGAGCAATACCTTATTTAGCCAATTGATAAATTTCAAATTGAAGGATTCAATGGCAGAGAACATCGAGGACTTCAAAAAATTGAATATACGAGTAAATGATATTCCAAAGGAGCATAAGATTGATGTATTCATAGGGACTTTAAAGGATAACATCCAACAAGAGTTTCTCCTTTAGGAACCTAATTCATTATAGAAGGCATTCAGGTTGGCAAGAAAAATTGAAATCAAAATTATGGAAAAAGGGAAGCCTACCACTCACAACTATAAAGATGGAAGTGTTTCCACTCCTAGCCTTCCACAACCTACAAGGTTAATACCACAACAACTGGAAGAAAAAATAGAAAAAGGGGTTTTTTATAGTTGTGATAGAAAATACACTAAAGGTCATAAGTGTGATGAGAAGAAATGATTTTACAAAGATTCACTACAAGGAAAAGACCCTCTAGAGATTATTTTTGTGGAAGCCCTTATAAAAATAGCCCAGATATTCGTTTGTAGCAGAGGTCACTAGAGGATGTTGGAGGGTGGATGTTTTTTCGCGGTGCATTTATAATGATAACACGCACCAATGCGCTTAATATATATGTGACGCACCAGTGCATAGTAGAGGCTAAAGCACCATTAAAGAACTATGAAAACAACAATGCACTTCATACATACGACGCACCGGGGCATCTAATAAGCAGTTCCTCCCTTAAAATACACTAGTGTGTACAAGTTTATGGGCACCGCAACAGAGTTTTCAAAAAAATGATGGTGTGCTTTATATAAAGCACATTGATGCGTGTGATCAAATGGCACACCGATACATTCACTATATAACCTTCCTGGTCATCAAATTAATCGAGCGCACTGACCAATTGGTTAATCAAAAAAAATATGTTCACCATTGCAGTGCTATACTCTAACAACGATGCCCCGGTGCGGTTATGGTGGTACGACGCCCTGGCGTAGGGTGTTTATTTAATGACAATATATGTCTCTTTTTATATAATACGACTAATGTTGGTCATATATCGCCAACCCGGTGAATTTCATTAATTGAGAGCACCACATGAGGGTTTTAATTAAAAAAATATTTTCACCATTTCGGTGTTATACACTAACGACGACAGCCCAGTGCGGTTTAGGTACAATGACACACAGGCATAGGGTTTTAATTCAAGGGAAGCACGATGCACTTCGTAAAAACCAACCCAGTGCATATCATTAATCCAACACACCAAAAAAGGGTGAAGTTAAAAAAATTATTTCCACCAACTTCATTGCTATACTCTAATGACGAAGCCCTTGGGCGGTTAATGTTCCTTAACACATTGACCCATATCCTTTTTAATTTAAAGAAATGTGGTGTGAAATTGATACAACTGCCCAGTGTGTCTCATATAGGAAAGCACTAAAAAGGGTTTATTTAAAAAATATTTATCGGCCATAAAATTACTTTTACTATTTATAGTCATGGAGAGCTCTCAAGCACCGATGTGCCCTTTGCATCTCTGAGGTGCCCTACCATCGGTGCTCCCATTGCTCGCATTGCTTCCATTCATTTATTAGTGCATGGACTTCAATTTTTACGAAACAGTGGGAAAATTTGGTTTTTAGTAATCCGTTGGAAACATGCCTCGTCGATGGGAAAATGTGTAGGTAATATATATGTTTCTCACCAACGTAAGATTTTACCCGATTAATTTTGAAAATTGACTTAGAATTCATTATTTTTTTCCTATGCAGTGTGTTCGAGTTGTTCAGCTCACACCATTCCCAATACCTCCTTGTTAATTTATAGGCCGAGCCGCGAACGGTGTTAATGGAAACTGCACCGGGCGGTTAATGTGACAACCTGGTGCTCTACCAAAAAAAATACACCACAATAACAATAATTTTTTTGCGGTGTGTGTGAGTTTCCAGCCGCACCGATAACTTATAATCTTTTAAAAATAACAGTTTATTTTATATTCGGTGATGCATTGGCTTACCAGGGCACACTGGGAATTAGGGAAAAATAAACATAATGGCCCGGTGCGCCTATATTACGGGAACACATTGCATTAAAATACCATTTGAAGCATTCATATTTTTTTTATGCGGTTCATTCTATAAAAGCACTAGGTCATGACGATTAGTTTGGCGGTGCGTCGTTGTCAAAGGGTGAACCGGTGCGTTGTGTTTTCACAATGTCTATTATTAAAAAATTGGAAGGACCTTTAGTTAAAAATTATCAAATACTAATTTCTATATTTTTTTGTGTGACGCGGTGCGTGGGTTTACTGAAAGGAATTGGTATGCACTGGTGCAATGTTGATAAAACAAAAACTGTGTGTTTCAATTATCTAAATGCATCGCACCATTGGACAACGCATCATTGAAAAGAAAAAAAAATTGGCACGATGCGTCGATCAAACCTACTGCCCTGGGGAATTTTGTGTTTGGATACTGCATTGCCAGTAGTAAAATATTGTAAACGAGCGGTGCGTTGAGCTATAATATACACCTCAAGGCGGATATGGTTTGTCATCGCACCACCTATAATTTTTATCTAATTAATATTTTTTTTGTCGCGGTGCGTAACTACTTTTTCTACACACAGTTGACGGTGCGTGATATATATTTACGCACCGTTTGCAGTGCGTGACTGTTTTTTGTGGTGCACTGAATGTTGTTTTTTTTTTTTTTAATAAAATTTATATTTATATATTTGTAAATACATTTGTCATTTAATAAAAAAATTTAAGTTTTATGTATGAGGGAGGCTATTGTATTTAATATGTGAATCATTCAACGACGTCAACAGAGACATGAGAGACAACAACATGTGTAGAGGGATAATCATTACAACATGATACAACAGTGGGAGGCAAGGGAGATGGAAAGACTTTTGTAGCCTCGCCCTATTACGCCACCCACCCAATCTCTCTTGAGGGATGTAGGCCTCCTTAAGTTCTGTGAGGAGGCTACAACCCTGAAGGGGCACATCGGATTATTGGTACAATTGATCTACAGATAGGATTCCCACCAATAGGCTTTCCGTGCTGGTCCTGACCAGTGATACCAACCATTAGGAGAATTTTTAGGTAAAAAATGGGCCTCTTGAGGAAAATGTACAATAAAAATTAACTTTATGAAAACTAATCACATTTTAAGGGATGACATCATCCTCCATTGTTGAGGTGGCATTGCTTGAGTTAAATGTACTTACTTTTCCCATTCTCAATGGTGGATAAAAACTCATGGTTAACCATGGTAGTATTCTAAGTACTTCTAAATTAACAAATTAGAGTACTCATAATAAATGTTATTTCACACTTTTTGAATAAAATATTTTTATTGTCATTTCATATTTTTTGAAAGAAACAATGCATATCCCTATACAATCTTCATGCCTTTACACACTTTCCATATATCATATTAATTTTTATATTATATATTATTTCTTCTTATGTTATAAATCAAATCAATTCAATATGTAATATAAAATTAATACATAAAATAATATATTACATTTATTTTATTATATTCTTTGATTTTTATATAGTATATTAATTACATGCTATTATATAATTTAATTTTATAATTTAAATAATATAAATTTTAATTAATGGTATGTTGTACAACTAAGAATTTATGAATTTATATTTATAATTTATTTTAAATTATTTAAGTACAAAGTACAAATGCATTAGTTCTTCAATGTTAATGACTTTTTCTTTAAAAACTCATTTTTATTTATAGTCACATCAATACAATTTTTTATATTAATTTTATTTTGGTACAACTTTTCAATTGAATTAAACCATCGTTACATGGATTTTGGTGCAAAAAGTGAATTGTAAATTCACAAATATGATTTTATTGGTTTAGCTATTATTTTATTATTTCCATAGGAGGCCCATTATAGACCTCAAAATTCCCCTAATGCCACTGAGGAGGACATGTATTTTATCACTGGCATATCTAGGAGAGGGGAGGATTTTCCCCAGTTCCCTGATGTCCCCTTTGGTTATGCAACAGAGAGTCAATTGGTGTACTCTCAGAGATACATTAGGGATGGCATAATTTCTCCAACATATTTTCAAACGCTTGGTGGATAGCTACGAATTGGTTCTTTTGGTCCAGAGGAGGTTAGGTGCCTCTCACTACTACTGACCACCATTTCCCATTATACCAGGGACGGGCAGTGCATTAGTTGCCTTCTTTTGTTTTATGTTGATTCTATATTCTAGAGGCCACGACTTGTTAGATGGTCTGCCATTATTTTATGGCAGTTTTGTATAGCCTTAGATAGATGTTGTTCTCAGGCACGTGGGAGGTTGACCTTCCCTTTTTCTTTAGAGTTGTTTTGTTTATTTTTTGAGAGGTTTCTAGAGATGAGGCCTAATTTTTTCGATCAGCCTCTTAGGTCAATGATAGATGTATGGATTCACATGTGGGGTGAGATGATGCCCAAGAGGGGCTAGTCGGAGTATCCGGCCAAGATTTCTAGTGATACACTGGAGCTACTAGCCATTGAGGATGACCACATGTTCGTGATGGTGTCGTGTCCTTACGCAGGGTTGGATTGGCGAGCGTGTCCCAACATCCTCTTCAGATAGGATGAGCCACCAGATGATAGAGGTAATATTAGTGTTTTCTTTAATTAATATAGCTTCATTTTATTGTCTAGATTAATTAGAATAAAATTTATTCTAACACATTCTTTAACTTGTTTTATTAAATTATTTAATGAAATTGTCTAATTATTGTTTCATACTATATATTTTGTAGCTATTGGCACGTTCATTGGGTACATGCCTCCACCCCCACCGAATGATCATGTAGATCAGAAAAATTGCAACGAATTAAATTACACTATGCATGGCACGTTAAAGAATATCATGAAGATAAGAACAATTACAACGAATTAAATTAATATGAAAAATAATATTGTTACGTATATAAACAAATAAAAAAACATGTAATTTACCAGAGCAAACTCCTAAGCCTGGATAATCATGTGTGGTGTAAGCACATATTCCATACAACGTAAAACTCCTCTCTACTGCGATGAGTCTTGATACATCGTATACATTTATCCCATCCCATAATTCCTTCAATTCATCTACCAGTGGTTGTAAGTAGACATCCAATATTCTTCACTTGTCTTCCACCAGGGACTATGAGAGCCAACATAAGATGTTCATTCTTCATGGAAAACTATGGGGGGAATATTTTTATTGATCACTACTATAGGCCAAACATAATATTTGGTGTTCTAGAGGGAATATGGGTTGGCGCCATCCATAGCTATGCTGAGTCGTAGACTTTGTACTTCATCCTTGAATTTTTCAGGCCATGTATCCTTTATATGCTTCATGGCTATTAAATCTATTGGGATTCACATAAATCCCAACTCATTTCTATGTGAGGCATGCCATCCTAGCAGCATAGCAAATTCTTTGAAATGAAAGAGCCTTTGAATCCTTGGGATTAAAAGCATGTGCCTCAATATCTTAAGAGGAGGACCACGTGATTTACCATTCTTTTTTGGTTTATCATTCTTGTCATGCCCACATTTCGGGAATATCTCTTTGTCTGCATATTCTCCTCTATATAGAATACAATAATTTGTACATGCATGATATGATATGTACTCAACACCCAATATTTTCAACAATTTCTTTGCCTCTTCGTAGCTACCAGGGAAGACATGATCACTTGGAAGAACCTTATCGTTAAATAACATGCAATTGGTAGACAATATTAAATTTAAAATAACAATATTTATTAACATTCATAAAATTGACCATTTGTAATGTTGATTATGTGACAAGATTTCTCAAAATATAAGGGACTTGATGGTTAATTGCCTCAAAATGTACGAGAAACATGCATTTGACAAGCCAAAATTTTCTTTCAAGTTGTAAACTAACATCGTTGTCCCCAACTGGGTAGAATTTGACTAACCGCCAGGTCCAAAAAGAGGGGTGGTGGAAGCAGATTTAAGGCTTTTGAAAAAGGTATCAACAATATGAGCACTATCCCCTAGTTGATCATCGTTTTGAAATGCATCTAACAACATTGTCTCCATAGCAGTCGTATCCCTTAAGTAATCGTCCATACCAAACTCTATTTGATTGCCTCCATTTCCATCTTGTGAATAAATACTATTGTTGTAGTCATTCCTAATTGGTAAATTTGGACGCAGTGGGAATTGAATAGGTGGTTGATTCAACCATTCTTGGTATCGTTCCTCTCCGATTTTTCCTCTTAATTCAACCTTCTCTCGATTTGACATTGTCGTGGGGTGCAATGGAAGATGGTAGGTAGGTTGCTCATCATTACCAGAATCCTAATAATTTCAAAAAAAATATTTGAGCATGGTTAGTACAATATCGATGATATCAATTAGTAAGCACGTCAATGCATGATTAATTGGTTTGATGTTGAAATAATTACATTATACCAAAAAATTATTACCATCATTGTCCCAGGATTGTGACTAGAAGATGGCATGTTACCATTGGCACGGTAAAGCGACTGTATATTTTCATCTACCCACTGTGCCTTGTGGTATGTTTCTCTTGATAAGAGTTTCCGACGTTTTGGAACTGTTTGAATATTTTTTGCATCTGAACTCGATTTTGAATCTACATGAACCTAAAAATTTGTATACATTAATCTTATTTAGATTGACATGGATAAAAAAACCAAATTCAATTAGATAATGAAAATATAAATAAAATTTGAAGTGATTATGTCTGGAGATAGATAGGGAGAACTCCGCGATGGACTTTGAGAAATATTATGGAACAAGATGGATATTGAAGAATTTTCCATTTGATATAATTATGAGATTTTCTCCCTGCATTTGAGTAAAGTAAAAACTAAATTTTGGCGTACATATCTAAAAGTAATTTTGGTGCATTAAAAAAAAGAGTTATTGTTATCGGTGCTAATGTTTTGTTAAACGCATCGGTGTGGTTTTATTAGTTGGCACACTAATGAAGTTAGTTAAAAAACACACCAAATATCGGGAAAAAAAATGTGTCTTTATTTTTTTGAAGTGAAATAAAAAGTGGTAAACTGAAGAATGGTCGGAAAATGATTTTCATAATTTTAATTTCATAAAAGTTCTTTCAATAGTAAAAACTATTCATTATTCATTATTTTTGCCAAAATTTCCAAGGGAGGGATTTGTAGGAGAGACATACCTAGAGAAAGAGATCACTATGGAGCAACAAAATACTTTCGAACAACAACACTATTCAGAGAATCAGAATTTGAAACATCTGATGATTCACACAAAATCCCTATAGTATAGTAAAAATTTTAAACCTTATTGTAATAATTGTTTTTTTTTACATTTTCTGTTAGATTTAATACATGCATAATAAAAATTTTAAATTTTACAATGCATTTTACTAATAAAATCATTTACGATCTGTATTCCTATTTATATTTAATTAAAATTAAAAAAAAAAAATATATCCATTCTTACCTTAAGCCCTTACTTCTTCTTGTTTATGTGGTTGCAAAAATTCACAATTAGGGATTTTCATTTTAGATTTATAGGGTTTGTATTACTATATATATAGGTGTTTTACATCTAACCCGAGGGGCCACTTGCAGAGTCGGATCTCAAACCATGTCAACCCTTTCACATTTTTTTAAAAAACAACTTTTGTTAATCGGTGCGCCGTGTTTAACATAGTGTGCCAGTGTGCTCTTTTAGTATAACACACCGGGGCACGTATTGACAAAGAGCATTGTTTGATAAAAATAGTTTCCATTCATCTATATGTTTATTTTTCAAAATAATCGCTTTTGTTAATTGGTGCTTCTGTATTAATATAACGCACTGGGTCTCCTATTGAAAAAGAGCACAATATAGTGTTTCTAATGTAGTGGTGGTGTGTTTATAATAACATATCACACTGTCATCGTTCAATTTTTTTCCTGTTGTCGGTGCTAAAATGTGAACCGAACCATTGCAATTAATACAATAAACACACCAAGCGTTTAATTTAGATAGATGCACCATTTTCTTGATTATTATTATTTATAGCTAAAAAGTATGGGATTTATCTATAAAATACATTAATAAATGGTACAGGTTTTATATTGATTAAAAAATGGCTGACAAGAGTTCATGTAAGAAAAATACTGATAGCACATCTAGAAAAACATAAAAGACAAGTTCTTTGTAAATTATATACAAAAATTATTATTATTGAACTATATGTACCTATGGCTTATATTATTTAGTGTGTATTATATTACAAATATTTAAGTTCGATAAGATTTTTCGATCTAAATATCGTAATATACAAATTGATGAGTCCAAGGATGACCTGCAGTGAAAAATATTCAATTCAATATGAAATGCTTTTTTTAACTTTATTAATAATATATCGCACAAAATATTAGATAAATACGTTTCTAAACAATTAATAATTATAATGATTGAATGACAGGAAAAAAATAATTATTAATTAATATGAACAATTTTAAAGAAACAAAAAAGAACATGCAAATGAAAACAATAGTCTGTTCCGAATACCAGAGGAAGCTAGATTAATCTAAAAACTCACATAAAAACAGAGTTAATCCTTCATAATGGGAACTGCACATGTCCGAAGAAAGTTTTTAGGTTCCACCCAACCAAATTCATAATCAAAGGCCAAACAAAGGTAATGGTGGTGGATTATTCAATGCAGAAGATCTGTAAGAAGGCTGTTACACACACACAAGAGTTTTTTCTCACAGCGATTATTCACACTTTCCAAGCATGCCTGTGAGGCAGTCATGCTGTCCAGCCTGTTTTTGCATCCTTTGTTGTTCAAGAAAGCACCACCATCCAACAATAGTTCACACCCCCAGACAGAGTCAAAGAGGGCAGCCAGGGGCCCAGGGGCCATAACAAAGTCCCACTGTCAAGGGTGTGTTCAGAGAGAGACAGTCCACACACCCACATTTAAATGCTAGCCCTGGCCATTTTTCGAGAGCATTCAGAGTGAATGAGGCGGTGGAAAACGTGCCCGAGCCTACAGATGCTCCTTCTAGCGTCCGGCTGGTGTGGGAAATGAGGAGGCACAGCATGCCACCACCCACTAATAAAGTGTCGGGGTCCAGATCCGACCCTGAGATCTAATTAAACAGAATGCAAACGTTTTCCACTTACAACAAAGATCAATCCAATACCCGGGAACCAAACTTAGCTGAAATTAAAGCAAACAACAGTAACTGGCTGTACAGACGCGTCGAATGACAGAAAACAAAAAAATACATTCAAAAAGGACTCAACAAGAAGTTTTCAGAACAAGGTATTTCTGCAAACAAAGAAACCTGTTTGGTAACATTGTCTGAACATTGTCTTTATATCAATATAAAAATTAAATAATTATTGTTGCAAGCTGCCGCAATATTGTTACAAGATGAATGAGTCAGATGTTACCAAGCCATGTAGGCAGGAAGGTGGTGTGGCAGAACCAAAAGGTAAGCAAGGAGATGGTCAAAGAAATGGACATAATTGTATCAGCACGAGGAGCCTTCAACAACAAAATGTCGAAATGTAATATGTAAATTTAAAATTTTCATTAGGCACATTAAATAAATAATTTAGCATTAAATATTAATTTTCAAGTTTTTTCTTAAAAGAAAAGAAATGAACTCATTAAACACATAAAACAGACAGAAAAGGAAGAAAATATACTAAATTCTTGTAGTAACCACATTTTACAACAATTGTTCAATTTTATTGTTGTGTATATTTTTAAGTTGTTTTACAACAACCATCATTGAATGTCTTCAAATAGGTGCTAACGTACAAATAAGAGCCACCAAGGAATTAATTGACATCAAGTTGAATAAAAGGGTGCCAGTATATGTTGGCATATCATAAATTGATTGTGGAATTGTAAGTATCTATCTTGTTTTACTTAGCTGCGTCTATAATTAATAGAACAAAAAAAACTTTATATTAAATATATGATTTGTTATGGGGTATAAAACTTGCAGGAAAAAAAGTATGGAACTTTGCCAACAAAAGAATTGTTAAAAGAAGGCATGAAATTTGGTTTTTGAAAGAATGTGTATAGTTCACGAGTAAATTCTTGCTATGGCACATTTAATTTCAATTTACATTTATGTGTATTATTTAATATTGAAATTTTCATTATTCTCACCAATGTAGATAGACTCATTACACTTTATTTTTATGTTTTTAGATGGAACTCGAAGAAGAAGAAAACAATCAACACAATGAACAAAAAATTCCTCCTAATAACCCAAGTCATGGAAGTAGCTTGAGCAGTGACAACAGTTCTAGCGAAGAATGATGACCAATATGTTTGGATATCAATGAAATTCGTTGTATTTTTTGAAATATTTGTCTATGAAAATCAGACATTTAGTTTAATGTAATGGAAATAGTGTCCTAAGTAAAAGGAAAATGGTTACCAATAATTGTCCCATTTTGTATAAAAAAGAGTCTCTTATTCATATATAATAAAATGCGTTTTAATTTATTCTATTTTGTTCTCCATTGTCATTGTGAAATGTTACACCACTGATTAAATATATGGATGATTAAATATTATAATGAAGATATGTGAAATATGATGATATAACAAATTCATCCAAACATCATATTCAAATGCACTAATAAAAAATTAATTTATATGAATATTGTTATAAGATATGTGTCGACTTTTGATGAATACTAAATTTTAAAAAATCACAATAATTGCACTTTTAGAGGACTATGTTTCTAAAAAAGAGAAAATGAACACTGGTGTGTATGTATGATACTACACATCGGTGCATTTCTACGACCTATAAGCACTGCACCAAATATCAATACCAATTAGAAATCCATGTGTGCTTTATCCACAACTATGACCCGAGTGGATATTCATTGCATGCACTAGTATGTCTTGCATTTAACGCGTCGGTTTGTTTTTACACCTTAACAGATCGGGGTGAATACACAACCAATACGCACTGGGAGGATAGAAGGTGCATGTACCGGTGTTATTTGGCCTCAACGTACCGACGCATTCGTATTTGTAACACATCAGTCATGTTTGCATTAAATGCATCAGTTCTTTATAGCTATAATGTCATACGACTTATGTATTTTTTAACCACCCAGGGTTGTACCTTTCAAAAAATGCACTCAGCTGGAAAGGTAATATAAATGAACCGGTGCTTGTATATTGTCTAACCACCCAGTGCGCTATAGGTAACAATGCATCGGTATGTTGAATCTGAATAAAACCGGTGCATGCACCTTCTATCAGCCCGGAGCGTATTTTTTGTTGACAAGCACCGAGACGTTGTGTATGTAAATGAAATGGGGCTTCAGAAATTTGTTTTCCTTCCTGATGTTCGATATTTTTACTGCACCGATGCATACCTTTTAAAATGCACCGGTGCGTTCACACATGACGCACGCACCGATAAGAAAAACATCTGTAAAAACCTGCAACCGCCCAATTTTTTTAATTGTGTTGAAGTTTCGTTAGAAACTCCATGAAAATCTCTGTTACCAAAAACAAATTTTGTAGTAAATGTTATTTTGACAATTTTGGCTAATTTCATAACACTAAAAACCTCCTTTATAACCTCCGCTAGAGGGTCTTTTCCTCGTAGTGATTGTGAAGAGGAGGAAGAAAAGGAATGAAAAATTCAAAAGAAGAGAGTATACACTAGGAACCAACCCTAGAGAAAGAAGAAATGAATCCGACCATATCTTGTAATGCATTGGCAAGAATTACCACTCCTCAAACTCTTAATATAGAAGGACATATCAGGAATAAAAAGGTAATGGGGATGATTAATTCAGGTAGTGCCCATAATTTTATTAATTGCAATATAGCTGAGGAATTGAATTTATTCCTATATCCAACACTAGAGTGTCAAGTGATGGTTGCAAATGGAGGAGCTATAATTTTATCTGGGAAGTGCCATAATATCAAGATAATAATAGGGGAATATGTATTGAATAGTCCAATTCTTTCCATTCCAATGGGTGGTGTTGATGTTGTACTAGGAGTCCAATGGTTACAATAGCTTTTAATTTTCAAGAAATTTTCTTGATTTCTTTTTGGAAGGAAAGGAATTTGAATTAAGGGGTATCAAAGGGAAACCAGAAAATATAATAAACTCTAATGGCATGAAAAATATTATAAATAAATATCAATGGGGCATAATTTCACAATTATACTCACTAGAGGTTCAAACATTGAAATCATCTATTTCTCCAGATCTCTAAGAAGTCTTGGACAATCATTCCAAAGTATTTGAAACTCCCAAAGGCCTCCCACATATTCGTTATCATGATCATGATATTAATTTGATCCCAAAAAGTGTTACTTCAAACATCAAGCCTTACACATATCATTATGCCCAAAAAAGTGAAATCGAGTGTATGGCTGCAGAAATGCTAGAGGCTGATATAATTCAACCTAGTTAAAGTTATTTCTTTGCTCCAGTAGTATTGGTGGAAAAAAAGGATGGATCATGGCGCATGTGTCTAGATTACAAGGAGCTCAACAAGCTCATTATTAAAGATAAATTTTCCATTCCTTTCATTGATGAATTATTGGATGAATTACATGGAGAAATTTACTTCACCAAGTTGGATCTTGTTTAGGATATCATCAAATAAGAATGAATTCATGAGACTCATTATGAATTTTTATTCATTCCTTTTGGCCTTACAAATGCACCTTCTACATTTCAAGGTTTGATGAATTCCATTTTCAAATCTCTCCTTAGAAAATTTGTGTTGGTATTTTTTTATGATATACTAATCTAAAGAAAGTCTTGGAAGGATCATGTTCAACATGTTGACAAGGTGCTCAAACTATTGGATGAGAAACAATTATATGCAAAAACCTCAAAATGTTTCTTTGGAGTAGTAAAATAGGTGGAATATCTGGGTCATATTGTATCTCTTGAGGGTGTTAAGGTGGACCCTAACAAAATTAAATCAATTAAGGAATTTAAAACCCCCACAACCATAAAGCATCTATGAGTATTTATCAGGTTGACAGAGTATGATTGAAATTTTATTAAAAATCATGGGATAATAGTAGCACCTCTAACAACATTACTTAATAAAGATGCATTTTCTTGGACTCCTGGAGCAACTAAGGCCTTTGAACATCTTAAAGAGGCAATGTGTCAATCATTGGTCTTAGCTATGCCAAACTTCACAAAAACCTTTATTTTGGAATGTGATGCCTCATGAAATATAATTGGTGTTGTTTTAATGCAAGAAGGAAGACCCATTTCTTTTGAAAGTCATTTAATCAAAGGAAAGTATTTACAAAAAGCTATTTATGAGAAGGAAATGTTAGCAATACTACATGCACTAAAGCAATGGCGACCTTACCTAATGGGAAGACACTTCAAGGTAAAAATGGATCATGATAGTCTTAAATACTTTTTGGAACAAATATTATGTTTAGAAGAGTAACAAAAATGGGTCACAAAGATGTTTGGTTATGACTTTGAAATCATATACAAAAAAAGGAAGAAAAATGTTGTTGCAGATCCACTCTCAAGAAAGGATGAGGATGTGGAAGCATTGCTTTATGCCATTTCTATTATCCAACCAGATTGGATAACCAAATAAAGGGATGAATGGAAGAATGAAGAAAAAGTGTGTACACTCATTCAAAAGTTGCAACAAGATACCAATACATATGATAAATTTAGCTAGAAAAATGATTCATTATGGTACAATGATCTCTTATATCTTTGTAAGAATTCCCAACTAAAACAAAATATTTTTTTGGAATTGCACACCTCTCCCTTAGGAGGGCACTCAGGATTTTTAAAAACTTACCATAGGGTTAAGAAGGATTTTTTTTGGGATGGCATTAAATATGATATTCAAAATTTTGTGGCGGAATGTTTTTTTTGGAAATAAAATAAATTTGATACAATTAAGAACCCAAGTCTATTACAACCTTTATCCATTCCAAGTCAACGTTGGGAGGAGGTTTCAATGGATTTTATCACAGGTTTACCCAAGTCCGAAGGAAAGAGTGTAATCATGGTGGTAGTTGATAGACTTACCAATTATGCACACTTTTGTGTATTATATCATCTATTTAAAGCCACTACAATTGCTACTACATTTATGGAAATAATTCAAAAGCTACATGGAAACCCAAATATTATTGTAAGTGACAAAGATACCATTTTCACTGCAAATTTTTGGATGAAATTATTTTCTTTTCTAGGTAATCAATTACCTCATAGATCATATTATCATCATGAGTATGATGGGAAAACGAATATAGTGAAAAAATGCTTGGAAATATATCTTCGTTGTTTTGTATCTAATAAACAAGCACAATGGGTCAAGTGGTTACCTTTGGTTGAATGATGGCATAACATTTCCTTCCATACTGCAACAAAAATGACCCCATTTACAACACTTTATAGATATCATCCACAATACATCACATCATATTTAAGAGAAAATTCTAAGGTTCAAGCAGTGGAAGATCACATTGATCATCAACAACAAGTTCTCAAACTCTTAAAGGATAGCCTCACTTTGGCGCAAAATCGAATCAAACAACATGAAAATCAACATTGCAACCAAAGAAGTTTTGATGTAGGCGACTAGGTATTTTTACAACTACAACCATACAAACAAATATCCCTCAAGCAAGATAAGAAAGATAATAAATTATCACCAAAGTAAAATGGTCCTTACAAGGTGTTACAAAAGTTTGGTACTATGGCATACAAACTAGAGCTTCCTACATATTCCTGAGTGCACCCAGTTTTCCATGTTTCATGCTTAAAGAAGGTTATAGGTGACAAGCTTCCAGTCCAAACAATATTTCAAGAACTTGAAGTGGAAGGAAAAATCATATTGGAACCTGAAGCAATCACGGAAACAAGAACTCGACAACTATGAAATCGATCAATTTCAAAGTATCTCATCAAGTGAAAGAACTTACCCGCTTAAGATTCGACATGGGAGGATGATAATTTTACACAAAAACATCCAGAACTACAGAAGTGTTGAGGAAAACACTCTTTTGAAGGAGAGGGGCATGTTAGGTCCCTATAAGACTATTGTAGTCCCTTATTGTTATTATTAGTGTAGCCACCTTATTGTTATTGTTGTGCCCATGTAGTCTCCATATTGTTATTATTATGCCCCATAGAATCCCACTATTGTTATTTTTGTGCCCTTACATTATTATCATTATGTTTTCTCTGCTTATATTGTGTTGAAAATCAACAAGAAAATGTGTGTCTAATTTACTTTTCCCTTAAATATATTGGACAATAAATTGTAATCTTATCTCATAACAACTTGTATTAGTAAACTTAGTCAGAAAGACTGAGTTAGCTCAAGAATTTAGAGTTGAGGCCAAAGGTGAGGCATGTAGAGTGATTCTATTTTTTTGGGGGCCCAATTACAGTTAATGCACTAGTGTGGTGTGAGTGTAATCAGTTAACTCAAATTAATTGAGTTAAAATTAGTTTAACTAGTTATAACTAAGTGATGAGCTAATGAGAGGTCCAATGAATTAAATTAGATTTACTCACAAGTAGTGATCAATTATATAACTGATGATTCACTATTAATAGTTTCATGCATGTCTGTTCTGATGAAGACCCAATTGAGACAGAGGCTAAAGGGAAGATAACTATCATTTTTATTATTAGAAAATTTCTCGAGTGTAATTATAAAGTCATGAGAAGGCCATGATGGATTTCCCAATCAAGGAAGGTCAGAATTCCTATTTAATAGGGATTTATTTCTCTAGGAATTGTGTGAGAAAGGTAGGTTGAAGTAAGGTAGGAGATTGGCTATGTGTTTGTCCAGTGTTTCCTATGTCAGTGTGAGATGATTGGTAGAGTGTAGGAGATTCTTGTGATCATGAATGCATTGTATTGTTTCATGATTCCTTGGCTTATTATACAATAGAGATAGAGGGTTTTATATTCCGCAAATATTATAGAAGGATTCAATATCTTATTTAGTACATTACATGATCGTATTGAACCCATTGGAATAATTTCTACATGGTATCAGAGCACTAGGAATCACAACAGTGCAGAAGAAATTGAGTTTGTGTTGAACAATATTCAAATTTGCAGATACATTCTTTGGAGCTAGCAGCTGACCAGGATGTCTTTCCCTGGCTTGAGACTCGAATATGCACTCAAGGGAAATTCGAACTATACTACATGGAAGGACAAGATGGAGGCAGTATTGGAGGATAACGGGCTGAAGGAGTTCATTGACACTGATATTCCTAAACACAACCAGGCATATGATGCGCAACATGAAGCATGGAGGAAGAATGTTGCAAAGGCAGGGAGGATCTTATTAGAGGGAGTTCGATATCATATTGTCTCGAGTCTCCATGGCAAGGAAACTCCATATGCTATATAGAAGGCCTTGGAAGATCTGTTTCAAAGAAATAGTGACCATAGGAAATTGGCACTCAAGGACAAGCTCAAGAAAATAAAAATGGAGAAGGGAAACACAATCCAGAAATACCTGACCAAGTTCACTCAATGTTGAGATGAGCTTGGAAGTGTTGGGATTACTATAGCTGATGATGACTTAGTGAGCCTAGCACTTCTAGGCCTTCCTAATAGCTAGAATAATTACCAGGACTTTGTGAATGGGAGGGAGCAGTTACCAAAGTGGGAGCGACTATAGTCAGTTTTGGTACAAGAAGATTTTCAGAGGAATACCAGGGATGGATCCTCAACCAAGACTGATTATGAGGAAAATTGTGCATTAGATGGCAAGGAAAATAAGGATAAGGGGAAGAAGTTCCATTCCAAATATGACACAGGCAAAGAAGGAAATAAGTGATACATGTCAAAGGTGAAATGTTTCAACTTTCATGATCATGGACACTATGCCACAAATTGTCCACAAAATAAGAAGAACAACAAGAAAGCTCTGGGAGTTGTAGTGGGTGAAGTTTTGGCCTCACAATTTGAGTTGGACTTCTCTCTCATCACATGCATGGTGTCAATTGTGATGGGATCTATGTGGTACTTGGATAATGGAGCATCTTTCCACATCTCTCGCAAGAATGAACTATTTATTAGCTTGGAGGAGAAGGATCTTCAAATTCACATCGATATCGGTGATGACGGGAGGTATAGTGCTACCGAGATTGGTACAGTTACTTTCCAGAGAGAGTCAGGTAAACATTTCATATTAAAAGATGTCATGCATGTACCGGGTTTTAAAAATAATTTATTTTCAGTTGCTATGTTGGAGGATCTTGGATATGACGTGGTTTTCAGTGAAGGAAAGGTGTTCCTTGGTCACAAAGCCATGAGATAGTTAAAGAAGATTGGGGTTCATGTGAAGAACCTCTAAAAACCTGATGTAGATGGCTACACAACATTGAAAAATAAATCAGATGAGGTGGTGAGCCATGATATTGGTGAGTTGTGTCATAGGAGGTTGGGTCATCTACACCACAGTGCTTTGAGGATCATGCAACAGATTTCTACAGGTCTTCCAAAGGGTACACTTGCTCAAATAGACACATGCAAGGTATGCACTATGGGGAAGTATAAAAAGTCCACCTTTTATGAGAAGGAGAACCGATTAGTGACAATCCTTGAGAGAGTTCACTCCGACGTGTGTGGACCATTCTCAACAGCTTCCACATCAAAGCACAACTATTATATGATTTTTGTTGATGATTTTTCTAGAAACTATTGGATCTTCTTCATGTAGAAGAAAGATCATATGTTCTTTAAGTTTTGTGAGTTCAAAGAACTGGTAGAGAAATATACATGGAAGATGGTGAAGGATCTAAGGAGCGAAAATGGTGGTTAGTATATATCTAATGAATTCAATAACTTCTGCGCCAAAGAATGAATTCAGAGAGAATTGATTGCACCTCATAACCCACAATAGAATGGGGTTTTAGAAATAAATAACATAACAATTATGGGAGCAGCACAAGCTATGTTACATGATCAGGGCCTACCATTGCATCTATGGGTAGAGGCATGAAAAAAATTGGTATATGTGCATAACTGTAGTCCTCATCGGATACTTGGCATGAGTACACTGGAGGAGGACTTTTCAGGCAAGAAACTAGATGTTTCATATTTTAAAATTTTTGGCTCTTCTGTCTATTTCCATGTGACCAAAGATACCAGGAAGAAGCTAGAACCAATAATAGAGGTTGGGATATTTTTGGGGTACACAGATACTTCCCACAACTATCGGGTGTATTTTCTAGCACACAGGATGACAGTTTTCAGGAGAGATGTGAAATTTTATGAGGATAAAGCCATGCGATTGTCCCTTGAGAGAGAGCTTGACTTGCATGTAGAAGAGGAAATATTAGTTCCAAAGGATGAACCCCCTGATGTGGAGACACCACATGCAAAGGAACAAAGATTGGCAGAAACCACTCATGCAAAGCCATCCACCAGAAATGGTAGGAAGCGCACTAGAGAGGCTAACAGATTGATTTTAGATGCAACAGAGAATGTAGGTGGACCTACATCACAACGCAGGAAAAGAAGTTCTCCAGAAAGGTATACTAGATACATGGCTCTTATGAGTGAGTGTATTGTGACAGAACCATCCTCTTTTGAGGAAGCATTGCAGCGGCCAATATGGGTTGATGCCATGGTTGAGGAGTATGACTCCATTATCAGAAAATGTGCATGGGAAGTGGTCCCAAGACTAGTGGGGAAGTCAGTGGTTGGATCTAGGTGGATCTATAAGGTGAAGCAAGCAACAGATGGGAGTGTGGAGAAATACAAGTCTATATTTGTGGCCAGAGGATTCTCACAGTTAGAGGGGATTGACTATGAAGATAATTTTTCACCTGTTGCAAGGTACTCATCGATTAGATCCATCCTTTCACTCTCAACATAGATGGGGTGGCAGATACATCAGATGGATGTAAAGACAACCTTTCTCAATGGAGTTATTGAGGAAGAAGTGTACATTGAACAACCAAAAGGTTTTGAGATCTCTGATAGGGAGTAGCATGTGTGCAGACTCAAGAGCGCACTGTATGGGATGAAGAAAGCACCTCATGCTTGGTACACCAAGATCGACAACTATTTCACTGGTTTGGATGAAAACCTATATCATATTGTGGTTTATGGTAAGATTTTGATTATTGTACTTTATGTTGATGATTTGACACTCACGGGTGTTGATCATCTCATAACTTCTTGCAAAGAGGACCTTGCAAGAGAGTTTGAGATGAAGGACATGGGGCTCTTGCACTATTTCCTTGGCTTGGAATATGGGAAAGAGATGGGGAGCTATTTGTATCTCAGGGCAAGTATGCCAAGGATATTCTAAGGAAGTTCCACATGGAGGGAAAAAAACCCATGGAGACTCCTCTTGCAAGAAACTGGAGGAAGGAGGATGCTACTTTAGGTGAGGTAGTGGATTTTTTTGTTTATAGGAAGCTTGTGGGTTCACTTATGTATTCGTTGAACACACCACCAGACATATGTTATGTATTTAACCATCTTATTCAATCTATGGTTAAGCCTACCAAGCTATTTTGGAAGGCAGGGAAGCATGTTTTGAGATATGTCAGGGGCACTACAAAGTATGGATTATGGTACAAACGGACAGAGGGAGAGAATCTTCAAGGCTTCACTGATGCAGATTGGGCAAGAAGTCCATCAGATGGGAAGAGCACATCAGGGGGCATCTTCAACGTAGGATCAACAACAGTTTCTTGGTACAATAGGAAGCATATATCAGTTGCATTCATTTCAACTGAAGTATAGTACATGGTAGCTAGTTAGGCTACATGCTAGGCCATCTGGATGAGGAAGATACTTCTTGGTTTGTTTGGTCATCAGATGGATCTAACATTGATATATTGTGATAAAACCATATTTGCATAAAACTCTTGATAAATCTGGTATTCCATGACAGGTCCAAGCATATTGATATCTAGTACCACCATCTTAGAGATTGTGTTCAGAGGCACATTACGTTGATGTAGTACATTCCCATGTAGGATCAGGATGCAGACATCTTGACAAAGGCCCTGGAAAAGAGAAAATTCGAATACCACAGAGGTAGGATCAGGGTAGTTGATAATCCCTTTCTTGTTGAGAGGGAGTTTTGAAAATCAACAAGAAAATGTGTGTCTAATTTATTTTTCCCTTAAATAAATTGGATAATAAATTGTAATCTTATCTCATAACAACTTGTATTAGTTAAATAAGTCAGAAAGACTAAGTTAGCTCAATAATTTTGAGTTTAGGGTCAAAGGTGAGGCATGTAGAGTGATTCTATTATTTTTGGGGTCCAGTTGCAGTTAATGCACTAGTGTGGTGTGAGTGTAATTAGTTAACTCAAATTAATTGAGTTAAAATCTCTTTAAATAGTTCTAACTGAGTGATGAGCTAGTGAGAGGTCCAGTGAATTAAATTAGATCCATTCAAAAGCAGTGATCAATCAGATAATTGATGATTCACTATTAATAGCTACATGCATGCCAGTTTTGATGAAGACCCAGTTGAGACATAGGTTAAAGGGAAGATAAATATCAGTTGTATTATTAGAAAATTTCTCGAGTGAAATTATAAAGTCATGAGAAGGCCATGATGGATTGCACAATCAAGGAATGTTGGAATTCCTATTTAATAGGGATTTATTTCTCTAGGAATTGCATGAGAAAGGCAGGCTGAAGGAAGGTAGGAAATTGGCTATGTGTTTGTCCAATTTTGCCTATATTAGTGTCAGATTATTAGTAGAGTGTAGGAGATTCTTGTTATCAATAATGCATTGTATTGTTTCATGATTCCTTATATTTTTATACAATAAAGATAGATGGGTTTTGAGCAGTTTCTTTCCCCAAGAAAATATTGTGTTGTGCAATTGATTTACTTCTTTCTCTTACTTGCACGTGATTGAGCGATCATGTTTTATATTCAGAAAATATAATATTGTAGAAGGATTCAGTATCTTTTTTAAGTACATTACATGATCAGATTGAATCCATTGGTATAATTTCTACATATTTTGACCCCTTAGAATCCTATATATAAAAGGAGATTTTTTCATTTGAATCATCCAAGAATTGTTAATTTATGTAATGGAAAGGAGGTTTCCCCCTCGAAGAGGATAATTTTTAAGTCGTTGATCTATCTTTTATTATATTCTGTGAGTTGGTTTCATAACAGATTGGTTTGATGCAGTGAGCATTGTGGTGAGTGAATGTGGAATACATTGAAAGTGCATGGTTGGAACACATGCAAGAGAATTGTTGTGGCTATTAAGGGATAAAATTGATTGCATCCATTGCACATTTTTGCTGGATTTTGGAGATCATATGATCCAAGCCAATATGTTGAGTTAAGCTAAGAATATGGAACAAGGCGCGAATGTGAAGAGTTGAATCACTTTTTGTAACATGACTTGTTATGAGATATACGATATTAAGCATGAAATTCAATGAAATGGTATGATCTCCAGTGACATATTGGTGCATGTTGTAAAAAATGTGCTAAACATTTTTTAGTGAGGTGGGAACTAGGAAACTTGCGCTAAGAGACTTGTTCATAGATCTAGAAAAAATGGCTGGAATTGAGAGGATACACAAATACATGGTCGAATGAGAACATAGATGGAGTTAGTGTTGTTGAGGTGTAGTGAAGGGGCCAAGAGTAGTGCATGGAGAGCCCACCTGCAGATGAGATGGAGGCCGAGTGGGTGGATGCAAAAAGCTACATGCAGAGGAGGAGGCCAATAATTGTATGGTGCAATTAAATTCTTAGAGTGTAATCTATAAGGAAAGAAAAATAATGGTTTGGTTGAAGGTTTGGATTATACTCAACAAGGAAGAGGTAAAAGAAAGGAATTTTGAATGATTAAATGGATCATGGATAAAAGAGATAGAAACAATGAAAATCCTCCTTAGATGGAAGTGTTATGATACCTTGCAATATATCTTGGAAATACCAGTAGTGGAGTCATGGAAAATCTAGCACTGGGAAGGCTACAGTCTCTTTAGAATACAATTCACGTGAATAGAAATTAGAGATTAGTTAAACTAGAGTGTTTTTTCTTTAGTTTTCTTAACAAAGAAAAAGTTGGTGGCTACATAGGTTTCGACTCCTGGTTATGAGGAGGTACTAGTAAAATATGATGTTGTGATTGTTATGCTAAAATTTGACATGGTAGATTTTCTTAGATAAGGTTGGGTAGACCTAGACTCTTTGAGGATGGAGAGAGGTCTAAAATCGAGAGCCATAAGGATGTGGTTTTGAGTGTATGTGTTGAACATTTTATAAGGTAAGTTTTCTTTTGATGGTGGTTATGGTGGATGATGATATAGATTGTACAAGGAATGCAATGAAATTCAAGAAATGAAACGAAACATACACAGACAAATATAATAGAAAGCAAAGTAATATAATGAAAACCCAACTTCTATTAATAAATGAAATAACTGAATATTGTAGAACACAAACTAACTAGAATGGTGGTAGATATATCTGAACGTATAGATATGGAAACTAAATGCATTTTCCAAAATCTATTACCAGAGACTAGAAGAATAGCCTTTTAACATAAAAAGTAACCCTAAAGGTAAAAAGACATAACCCTAAAAGATAAAATTCCAAAAGATATGTGGTTAGTCTGGTAGAGGTGAGGTAAGTTATTAGGATCACTCTCAAACAAAATAAGTGGCTCAAAAATATATGGATTCAACTCTGGAGCAGGCGGTGGACAGACCTTCTTTGGAAGCTATGAAAGAGTGATATGCTTACATTAATGAGGATATACTTTTCCATGCAAAAAATTGGATCCTTGATCTGGTCCATACACGTGGCTGAAAAAATCTATGTCTATTCATTGTTGAGATCTATTGGCATCTCAAAATTCTTATTGGAAAATATTTGGAGGAGAAAGAAGATAATAAAAGTAAAATTGTTTTACAAATCAACATACCACTTGTAGATAATTTCCAGATTTGTCTTGAGCATAGGGATATGGCAATGTGATTGGCTAGGATTAAGTATCTTCTCTTTAAGAGAAAAGGACCAGCTTCTCCAAGAACTTGCGTTGCATTAATTGACGCGTCAACTTCAACCTAGTTTGTTGTATGGCTTACTCTTTTGCTTAAAACAATGTTTTTGGTTGGTTATGGATGCCTTCAATTATCTTAGGATGTGGCTAGTGTAGCTAGAATTTTGTTGCTCTTAGCTATAAAAACTTCCTTAATAGTATTGCTATTTGGCTTTAACACTTGGTATGTCAACAATTTTTTTTGAGTATTATGTAATTTTTTCAACACAATTTTTATTTTTCTACCACTAGTACTAAGTTTTGAGTGGCATATCATGGTAAGAAAAAGTTGTATGCATGCTCTCTTTTAGATAATCAATAAAATATTAAACTTAAAAAAAGAAAAAGAAAAAGAAATAGATAATAACACTACTATCAACATAATCAATCAAATTTCATTAGGTCAATGTTTCATTCCTCTATATTTAAGTTTTTTATTTAAAAAATAATCTTCTTAATAATAATTGCAAAAATTATAACAAGAAAATTTAAAATTATTTTTAATTACAATAAAACTAGTTATGAGATAATGTAGAGCAAAACTAGAAAATTTCAATAGATAAATATAAATTTTTTTTTTTCAAATGATACAAAAACTACTAAAACACTATATATATAACTAACTTGCATAGATAAGAGTAACCACCAAAACTCTTCAAACAAGCTCCCTACTTGCTGGACTCTTTTGAAACTCTTTAGACTCATTTAAAACTCGTCAAATCCCTACGAAATTAGCTAAAACACATTTTGAGTGTTTTTTTTCTCTTTACCTAGTACGAAAAGTGTTTTCCTAAGTTAAAAGGATAACATCGCATGAGAAAAGTCCAAATATGAGAATATTGCTATTACATACCATTATATTGTATATAGGCATTATATTAAGTCTTTTATTAAAAAAATAAATTAACATATTTTTAATTTTTTTTAAATTAATAATTTTTAATTTATTATAATTTGTAATAATATAAATAAATTTATATATTTTAATTTTTTTCAAATTAATAATTTTTAATTCTGAGAAAAAAAAATTTCATAAAAATCACATCTAAATAAATTTAGTTGACGCGTTTCGAACCAACAAGTGTGGTTCATCATCAGGACTAGATGAAAAAATCTATAAGGAAACCCAATTAAATAGATAAGAAAAGCGCCAACTAACCGTTGTAGAATAACGGCTAGTTTGACTAAATCTAAGTCAAAAAATCAAAAAATCAAAAATATATATATAATAACAATTTCTTTTATTGAAAGAATAATGTTTATAATTTTAATATTATTTATTTTTAATTTTTATAAAATAAGAATTAATCAATATATTCTAGAAGATTAAAAAAATATTTAATATTATATATATATATATATATTTATTTATATTTATTTATTTATTTATTTCTATTATTAGAATAATAATAATTTTTAATTCATTATAATTTGTAATACTATATATAAATTTTAATAACAAAAAACTTCTTCACTTTTAATAAGGAAAAGCTTCTTAACATATTAGTTGAAACAAATAAAAATTATATATACATTATTTTTAATATTAAAATATTTATTAGGGGTGGTAGGGGTTTTCTATAAATTCGAAGGAAACAAAGAAATATATTATTTTTGGAGCCTCAACTAGTTAGCAAATAACCCCACTGAAGTATATGGGTTTCTACAAGGTCTAACGATGGAAAGAGCAACAAATGTTGAAAACTTAGAGGTAATCAGTAATTCCTTGATAGTTATTCAACATTGGGTACATGGAACATTACAAAAAAAGTGCAAGTTAAGAAGTATCATAGAAATGATCCAAGCTCTGAAACCATCTTTTTCCAAGCTCAACTTTTATCATGTCTTGAGATAGCATAATGTTGAAGCAAATTGTCTTACTAAGGAAGGTGTGAAATAGGAAGAAGTTCTTGTTCATAATGGCCACCCCTCAATTTATCCCATCCTTTAATTATGGTTTATTTTAACTAAAAAGTGAAATGTGTGGGAGGGAGCTAGAGGGCCACAAAAATCAACGTGGTTCCCCATCCCAAAGTGCATCATGCACAACATAGTATTGATGTGAATTTAATTGAGCTTGAATGCATAAGCATGGAAAAAAATTGGCAGAAACCTATCATTATTTTGTTGTTTCCATTCTATCCCTTAGCCATGTGCTCTCAAGCCATTTACGACGAAGTGATAGGACATATTTTATTTTGTGGAGAAAGCATTTAGACCTTTTTGTAGTCATGGTGGAATGACATATATTAACAATGGTTATGGTGGAGTTATTCGAAGTGGTCTTGAGAAGCATAGAAGGTGTGGTTTCTTTGGGAGAATTGGAGAAAATACTAGAACAAGAGCCTTTGTGTGCTCCTTTTTCTTGATTCCTTTGTCATTGACATATTCAAGAGGTTCATAATTAAATTGCCAACTTTCTAGAATAGGTCATATCTCGTGGTACCAATCTCAAAGCTATTGGGAGCTCTCAACACCAACCAAGCATTATCTCTTGTGTATGTTAGGAAGGTAATTCAAAAAATTTCCATGCCAATCATAATTTATTCATTTTTCAAGCAATAGAGGTGGGGTTCATCATGTATGAGTTGTAGGAATTAAGTTGGTGCAAAGTTTTAATTTGGGAAGCGATGATATGGAAATTTCTAGGGACAACAGTCCCTTAGTGTCAACCCTTTAAGGCGCCCTTAACATTATGGATCGATTCCTGTCTTAATGATCTCATTTCTTTCTATGGGGAGAGGTGTAGGGGCTTACAAGCCCTAAGTTTTTCATGGGCCCCTAACAATTGGACACTTAGTTGTGAATTTATAGTGGGGGGAAGTTGGGATACATGAATTTCCTGTGAAGGTATTGTAATGGATTCGTTGGAATAGTGAATGTGTAGGTTGGAGGAAAAACAAGAAGTTATGTGTACCAAACTAAACCAGGTTTTCGGTGATTCCTAGAAACAATGGAAATACTGATGGAAGGCAAAACTTAACAGAGGCGATTAGAGGATGAGGAAGATGGTATTTGCTTACAACTAGAGGATCTGATGATAGAAATTAAATCCTTGTCTCTTCATATATCTTCCAACATATATGAGGACCATGCAAACAATCTAATAAAATTAGATTTGAATGCACCTCTTGTAGAAAAGGATAACTTTGGAACTTAGTTAGTGGAACTTGCATCAATTTTTCTATCTATTATAAGTCCTTTATGATCTTGGTGATCTTTTGGAAAGTGTATACCTCCAAATACCCAACATATATTTGGAAATTCAACAATCAAGTATATATGATAGATGACAATGTTGACGAGGTTATAAATATTTTTGACCACAAATGAAATTTCAATGTAATCACCTTATGTACAGGCTACAGTCCAAGCATATAATTTTTCTTAATATCAAGTTCTCCTTATGGCTAAAAAAATATTAAAAATACTTATTAATAACTTAGATAATGATAATGAAAATTTTAATTTTCAAATGTAACTTGCAAACACATTAACAAATAATATTTTTAAATAAAAATTCAAACATTAAAAAATTACAGACCAGCCAATAACATGGTTGCTATTTTACTTAAAAATTACTAACTTCCTAAAAAAATATGAATCTATCAACATATTTACATCATATCTTTGAAGGCCACCCATGTAAAATATTACAACTTTGGAAACTATGATGCACATGGAGCCTATTAACCACGGGAGTGACACCTAAAGATTTTTTTAATACTCCATGCCCTAGGATGTACCAAAGACAACTTGTACCATAAAATATCATCATATCACTAGAGTTTTTCAACTCTACTTTTTCTCATCATTTTATGTTGTACTCAAATTCCACAATCACTACAAGGACAATGTAAAAGTGATGCTAGTATGAGAAGTCAAATCATGTATTAATTATGGGTAGCCTGGGACCTTGTCATCAAGTGAGTATTACTCTAGGAGTTTTTTCTCGCTTGGTTAATTATCATCTCCTTACAATGACTTAATAATTAATTGAGTGTTTTCCTCCAAGCATAAACCCAAAGGCAGATTACGGATTGATGGTAAGGCCTTGAGTGAGTCCTAATGTCTATATTCATGGTATATTACCATACTAGATCACACACAAAAAATTGTGGAATTTGAATTCGTCTAGGGGTCATATTTTAATTTTTAAAATTTCTCGTAGAGCAGAAATTGAAATAAATTTTGTATATGAATTGTAATAAGTGATGTCTAGAGAAGTTGTATGAGGTATGAGTAATTACACCTCTCACCCTCAAATTTTCTACTATGACACACTTTGATGGGTTAGAAATGTGTTCTAGACCCTCAAAACCCACTTTAACTAAGTTTAGTGGGAAATCTAGCAATAAATTAAACCAAAAATAAATTAAATGGAGAGAAATAAATTTCTCCATGTGACAAAATGACATGGAAGTGACTTGGAAATTATCTCAAGTCAAAGGAATGAGTCAAAATACAATTTGGAGGATGATTTGTCACATTGCATCATAAATACATGACACACTCAAGGAAATCAAATTTCTTGACATAAATGTCGTAGCTTTTGACTCAGAAATTTGAATTTGTGGAGTTAATGCACATTTGGAAGGATTTGGTAGAATATTTGGCAGATATTTTTATGAGAAATTATCTCCAAATTGGTTCCCAACCATATACACTTGCCATTTCATCATGGAACTTGATTTTTCTTGAGGGATTCTTGATGCCACTTGCGAAATTCAAATTTGCATGAAAGTGAATTGGGATTGTCACCCATTTGCTTTTGGATTGTCACCATTTTCCTTGGGATTGGCTCCCATGCTTCTATATAATAAGATCTTTGTGCTCTCACTTATGTATGTATTGTTTACTAGCTATTGTGCTTGGAAGCACTGCTACTTTGTGATTATTTTCAAGAATATCAATAAAAAGACTTTGGGGGTCCATTCATGGGTGTTCTTCCTTTGGAGCATGGTGCATTGTGATCTATTGGTGAGTTAATTCATTTTCCATATAAAGCTATCTTGTATTAGCATTTGATTTGAAATTAGACTCTAGATATTGGAAGTTCTAGTTTATTTTTAAATAAATCTCTAGAAGTTTCAATTCATTGTTTTTGTATCTAAATATATATGGACTAATGTGTGACTTGAGTATTGTAGAAGAATATTTGGATCATACGTGAGGAGAAGTCTTTGGGAGACCAACCCACTCTTGAAGCACCTTAAAAGGAACTCCTATTTGTTATTTGGATTTTCATAGTTTATCTTACGAAGAGGTGTCTTGGAGGGTTTCATTTGGATATAGCTTGTAAACATGAAAATCAATTTTAAATAAATTCAAATATTTTAGAATAGTGCTTCATTGATTCATATTAGCTATTTAAGAGCTTTTGAAAGCTAAACCAATTGATGGGGTTCACTCCCATCACTTGATTTGGTTTCTTGTATATTATTTTTATTTTATTTAGTTGTTTTCATATTCTCTGTACACTAATTTATTTCTTGATATTGCAGCCCATAGGTAGAGTGTTTGTGATAAGAGCATCAAGGAAGGATCACATAAACTCTAACACTTTTCCTTGTAGGACCTCTCAAACCCTTTCAAAGTTTATTTTTTGAGGAGTTCATGAGCAAAGAGGAGGCATGATATTTGGAAAGGTCATGGTAATTTGAGAAGGATTGGCTCCTTGTCTCATGCAAAATTTCATTCACCACTGGGGGGAAAGTTTTGATACATCAAGAAACACTTAAACTTCTTCAATAATGAGAGTTGTCTCATTGTACTTTCCTCATTTTCTGAATTTGAATTTCAAAGAAGATCTAGAGCTTGAGAAGACTCATATATTATTAAGACTCCTCTTGAAGATTTACTTGAGACCTCTTGAAGGTTCTTCATGTTGTAATGTCTAATAAAATATCAGTTTTTCTTGTGAGAGCTTGGGTTTTCACCCAAGGCATCCTTTTCTCCTTTTTTCAGAGGGAGGAACATGTAGGTGGTTTGATCTTGAGCTTGTTTTCTTACTTTACATCTTGCATGCATTAAAATTAACACAACCTCACCTTCACAATCTACTTTTCTGAATTTTCTTTCGCTACTTATTTTCATTCTTATGATTTTCCATTTCAAGTTTAGCTCTCAAGAAAAAATTTTAATTTTAATTTTGGAAGCAATTAATTTTATTTTATGCAAGACATCTTATTTCAAGTGGAAAAGTTGATTTAGTTAGTGTAACAATTTTCTTCATGTTGGCCTCAAAATAGACTCACTATTTAAATGCTCATTTATTTTAAATTATTTTCTCATATTGCAACCACATAAATTGGAAGCTCCATTTCGTTGCTATAGTTGGTTATTGGTTTATCATTTGTTAAAGAAATTACTCTGGGAAACTTACAATCTTATATATTCATGAAGCTTATGTATCTTGTGTTATCTTGAGAAACTATCAAATTTATATTTTTGATCAGATTTCCGTTTACTTGAAGCAAAGCATTTAGTAATCTTACTTAATTCATGTGCAAGCTAATTTCTTTTTCCAACTAAGTTTACATTTGCAATTTACTTTGAGCATTTAGTAATCTTACTTAATTCATGTGCAAGCTAATTTCCTTTTCCAACTAAGTTTACATTTGCAATTTACTTTGATCAGATTTCCGTTTACTTGAAGCAAAGCATTTAGTAATCTTACTTAATTCATGTGCAAGCTAATTTCCTTTTCCAACTAAGTTTACATTTGCAATTTACTTTGAGCATTATTCCATTATATTGAAATAATTACAAATACCTATTTGGAAAACTCACTTGCATACCATATTAGACATTTTAATATAGTTGCATCTTAACTTAGTTTACCTCCAATCATAAGCTTGGTTGAAAGACATTTCTTAGGTACCCCTATCTTTCATCAACTTCAGGGACATAGACCCTCTTATGTGGTTAACACATTGATCTTGTAGTCGTCAGAGCCATTGTCTCTACAGTGTTGGAGGCATCAAGTGTGTTGGGTAATCCAAGGAAGGTATCGTTAATATAGCCTCAGTTGTCTTTGTCTTGGACCCCTTCCACAACTCACATAAGAGACTTGTTTGAAAACAGTCGAAAGAAAGATCACATCTAGACTAGGAATTTTAGATTAAAAGTAACCAAGATAATCACATCAAATTTTAGTTTATGTGCACTTCATGCTAGAACATCTTACTATTTTACTTGCAAATGATTTCATATACTTGTTATTGATGCAAATTTTTCAATTTGATTATCTTATTTAGGAAAGTATCATTTGGTTCACTTTTGCAAGTAAAGTTTAGATTGCCTCCTTTACAAGTAATTCTATATTTGTTCCATACATGCTTTGAATTTTTGAATGATTATATAAATTTTGAAAGAATTTCTTGAAAGCAATTTTTATATCTTGTATTGTATCTTGCTAACATTTTTTATTTGATTGACAGGGTTACTTGTGTTTCAATTTGAAACACTTCATTTTATTTTGAGCAGGTATTATACATTCTTAAAGTAATATTTGAAGGCATTGGTTTTATAAATAATAATAATTATCTCATGTGTCGATGATTATTATAGTTCATTTCAAGTTATATTGCTCACAATCTCAATCAATCCAAATTTTACACCTCCTAGAAACCTTATAACTTATTTTTCCATTTAGGGACCACCCCCCTTAGCTAACCTAGGAGATAGCTTAAACAAAGAGAGTTGGGAATAGGTTACAACCTCATCTCATAGTTCTTTCCACCAACCACACCTTGTGGGGTTAAGGAATTTTCTCACTAACTTTAGGTGTGTGTGACAGGTGGCAAGTGTAACAGAGCCTTTCACCCATGATGCATACATAAATGCATACACAAACGACGATGATTTTAAGAAGGTGTTTCAATAGTTACATATCCAAATTCATGTGGACGATGTTGACAACAAATTTGAATACCATCTCTAGAATTTGTTACTCTAAAATTTGTACAATTTATATGTTCCTAAAGGTGAGAAATTGTATCTAATCAAAGAGTTCACATCACCAATGTTGTGGGGAATTTTGGTGTAGGGAAAACTACGGTAAACTTGTAGACGTATGTGTTCTGGACCTTGATACAAGAAGATGTAGCTAGTTTCATATTCTTTGTGGTACCAACAAGCCTAGTAATAGGATGCAAGGTCTGTGTAAACCCTTATTTGTACCCACTCATGTTGTTGTTAAAAGAGAAACAACAAGCAAGAAGCAACAAAATCTCTATTTCGAAAGGTCTAGGTGCACTTCGGAATCCCAAGGAGCATTGTTTTAGATAGGGACACAATATTTCACAATGAAATTTTGACTACATTGTGGGAAAATATGGACACGAAATTGAAGAGGTCTACAACAGTGCACCTAAAAATAGATGAGTAAACTAAAATAGTCAATACGACTTTGATGCAACTTTTGAGGGGTTACTATCACAAGCATCCAAAGACTTGGAATGAAAATATGGTATATATATAACACTCTTATTATAGATTAATCCACACTTATTTTGGTAATCCCCATTTGAAACTTGTTTTGGATATTTTCCACCTTCACCTTTGGATATTGTTTAAGGACAAAAAGGAGGAGTGAGGGAAGATATTATAGGGGATGATTTAAGGGAAAAATGTTTCTATTGAGATGATGAGGAAAATCTCTCTATAGGTATAGGAGAAGCTACATTAGTTACAAAAATAATACAAGGCTAGGCATGATCAACACAAAATAGAGAAGTAATTTAGAGTGGGTGGAAGAGTATGGATACGATGCTACAAGGTCCTAGTAATAAAAAAAGGCGCAATATAGTCCCTTTGAGATACTAGAAAAGTTGGAAGATAATGCACATAGACTCAACAACTTGGATCAAGAAGAGGAACATGCCTTACCTTCTATAGAGGGTTTAACAACAGACGCTCAAGAAGTGTTGACAAAGGATATCATTTTTTAGAAGAGGTCTGAAACTACAAGATAGGGGAAACATGAACTTTGGTAGATTAAGTTGAAAAATTAGCTTCTAAGTAAGGCCAAATGGTACTTTAGGGAGAAGGTAGAGGAAAATTTTCCTCACCCCATTCAATAAAATATTTTGGGGATCAAAACCCTCCCACAATGGGGAGGTATGATCTCGATTTGATCATCATATTATTTTTCATTCTTATTGATGCTTTTAGAGTGGAAAATTGGAGGAATCAACTCACAGGACCATTTTTACCATTGGATCTAAAAAAATTTTGAGGTAGTTTTGATGCATTTACTGAAGATATTTTGGGTCCATAATCTCTTACTTGTGCCATATCCCTTGGTGTTATTTTACACTTAGATAAATTTCCAGTGGCGTAATAACGACCTCAGATATAGTTTGTATGCAAAAGTTATTCCACCTAGAAGTTGACCTTCCTATTTTTTTGCCATTATTTGAGAGTATGCCATATTAGCCCCATTACTTATGGAAAATTGTCTATACACATGACCATGATGAAGAATAAACTAAAATATTATATTTTTAACTCATAATGGGGGTTTAATGGGTCAAATTTAACCCCTAGTTGGCTATCAGGCTATATTACAACTAAGCCACTAGGAGGAAACGGGGTTTGATTATATTCTAGTGAATTTTTTTCTAGGAGAAGAGTAGCCGAGAGTGGATAGAGAGGTAAAAATAGAGATATTTTGTGTTTTGTGTCATCCCATAGGCGATAGGTCTCAATTCATTATATTTACACCATTTCCATTTAGAGAAAGAGACAAAAAAATGTCCTCACATTCCCATCGAGTTTTCCCCTAAAAGGGTTTACCAAATAACATCTTGTGTTATTTTGGTATTGCGAGCGATTTCCCTATTTTTTCTCTATTTTCCACATTACATGTTTCATGAATAAGTGAAAAAAAATAATTTAATAAATCCAAAAACCTACCAAAAATTTAAACCTCATAGTATATATTTTGGAGTTTATTAAATTTATTTATCGGATTTGTTGTGATAAATTTTCGAGTGGAATATCCAAAATATTTTATGGATCACATGTATTACATTTGATGATGTATTGAAATAGGTTCCATTGTAATATTCCAAGGTGTGAGCGATTATTGGGCTCTCCTGGATGGGGTCAAGGTGTTGGAAAACTTGACTATGTTTTAGCCAAGGGAATAAAAGATAAATTAAATTGGATTTTTTTTCCATGGTTTGGGTTTTTCAAATTAAATCCTGTGTGATTTATGTATTTCTAGTTTGATTGTTAATTTTTTCCTTGTCATATTTTTAATCGTAACAAATGGTGTTAGAGCCTCGTATCACGAGAGTGGTTTGATGCAATGAACATTTGGATGAGTGAATGTGGGAGACATAAAAAGTGCATGTTTTAAGCACATGAAAAATAATTTATGTGGCTATTGAGAAAGGGTTCAACTTGATGGAATCCATGGCACAAATTTTGCTAGGTTTTACAGACCATATGATCCAAGCCAAGATGTTGAATTGAGATAAGAATATGAAACAAGGCACTAATGTGAAGAGAGGAATCACTTGTCGTAACACAACCTGTTAGGTAAAAAAACCTAAGTTAGCCTAAAAGATAAAATTCCCAAAGGTATGTGGCTAGACTGGTAGAGGTGAGGTAAGTTATTAGGATCACTCTCAAACAAAATAAGTGGCTAAAAAATATATGGATTCAACTCTAGAGCACATTCAGTTTGTGGTGGATATACCTTCTTTGGAAGCTATCAAAGAGCGATATGCATACATTAATGAGGATATACTTTTCCATGTAGCAGATTGGATCCTTGATCTAGTCCATACACATGGCTGGAAAAATCTATGTCTATGCATTGTTGAGATCTATTGGCATCTCAAAATGCTTATTGGAAAATATTTGGAGGAGAAAGAAGATAATAAAAGTAAAAATTTTCTACAACTCAACATACCATTTGTAGATAATCACCAGATGTGTCTTGAGCATAGGGATATGGCAATGTGGTTGGCTAGGATTGAGCATCTTCTCTTTAAGAGAAAGGGACCAGCTTCTCCAAGAACCCTCGTTGCACTAATTGACGCGTCAACTTCAACCTACTTTGTTTTATGGCTAGAATTATCTTAGGATGTGGCTAGTGTAGCTAGAATTTTGTTACTCTTAGCTATAAAAACTTCCTTGATGGTACTATTATTTGGCTTAACACTTGGTATGCCAACAATTTTTTTGAGTATTATGTAATTTTTTGAACACAAGTTTTATTTTTCTACCACTAGTATGGTTTTTGATTGGCATATTCTGGTTAGAAAAAGTTTTATGCATGTTCTCTTTTAGATAATCAATAAAATATTAAGCTTAACAAAGGAAAAAGAAATAGGTAATCCCACTACTATCAACTTAATCATTAAAACTTAATGAAATTAGGTCACTGTTTCATTCCTCTATATTTACGTTTTTTTTATTTACAATAACAATCTCCTTAATAATAATTGTAAAAATTGTAACGATAAAATTTAGAATTGTTTTTAATAACAGTAAAACTAGTTATGAGATAATGTAGAGCAAAACTAAAGATTTTCAAAAAATGATCAAATATAATTTTTTTTTTCAAATGATAAAAAACTACTAAAAAATTATATATAACTAACTTCCATTGATAAGAGTAACTACCAAAACTCTTCAAACAAGCTCCCTACTTGCTGGACTCTTTTGAAACTCTTTAGACTCGTTTAAAACTCGTCAAATCCCTACGAAATTAGCTAAAACATATTTTGAGTGTTTTTTTTTCTCTTTACCTAGTATGAAAGGTGTTTTCCTAAGTTAAAAGGATAACCTCGCATTAGAAAAGTCCAAATATGAGAATATTTCTATTTTTTTTTTTTTACACGGTGGGAAAACCTATCATAACTCAGTTGTCAAACTAGCAGTGAGGACAACCATCTTTGGCTGCTATCTGCGAATGTTGGTTGACTCATCACCGTTAGTCAAGGAAAACCACGCCACCTGGAATAACCCGTTGGTGGTCCGTAAGGGGGCAGCATACCATTATACTGTATATGAGCATTATATTAATTCTTTTATTAAAAAAATAAATAAACATATTTGAATTAATATATTTTTAATTTTATAAAATGAATAATTTTTAATTCATTATAATTTGTAATACTATATATAAATTTATATATTTTAATTTTTTTTAAATTAATATTTTTAATTCATTATAATTTGTAATACTATATATAAATTTTAACAACAAAAAACCTCTTAACTTTTCGTAAGAAAAAACTTCTTAACATATTAGTTGAAACAAATAAAATTTTGAATAAAAATTATATATACATTATTTTTAATATTAAAATATTTATTAGGGGTGGTAGGGGTTCTTTATAAATTCGAAGGAAACAAAGAAATATAATATTTTTGGAGCCTCAGCTAGTTAGAAAATTTAGACTTATCCTTTGTAGAAATATACTATTTTGGAGCCTTAGCTGGGTAGCTAGTTAGCCTTAGCCTCTGTAGAAACACTACTGAAGTATATGGGTTTCTACAAGGTCTAACGATGGAAAGAGAAACAAATGTTGAAAACTTAGAGGTAATCGGTGATTCCTTGATAGTTAGTCAACACCTGGTACATGGAACATTATTGAAAGAGTGCAAATTAAGAAGCATCATAGAAATGATCCTAGCCCTGAAACCATCTTTTTCCAAGCTCAAATTTTATCATGTCTTGAGATAGCATAATGTTGAAGCAAATTTTATTACTAAGGAAGGTGTAAAATAGGAAGGAGTCCTTGTTCATAATGGTCACCCCTCAATTTATCCCATCCTTTAATTATGGTTTTTTTTAACTAAAAAATGAAATGTGGGGGAGGGAGAGGGCCACAAAAATCAACGTGGTTCCCCATCCCAAAGTGCATCATACACAACACAATATTGATGTGAATTTAACTGAGCTTGAATGCATAAGCATGGAAAAAAGTTGGCGGAAACTTATCATTATTTTATCATTTCAATTATATCCCTTATTCATGTGCTCTCGAGCCATTTACGATGAAGTGATAGGACATATTTTATTTTGTGGAGAAAGCATTAAGACCTTTGCGTAGTCATGGTGGAATGACATATATTAACAATGCTTATAGTGGAGTTCTTCGAAGTGGTCTTGATAAGCATAGAAGGTGTGGTTTCTTTGGGGGATTTAGAGCAAATACTAGAACAAGAGCTTTTGTGTGCTCCTTCTTCTTGATTCCTTTGTCATTGACATATTTGGTAAGTTCATAATTCAATTTCCAGCTTTCTAGAATAGATCATATATCGTGGTACCAATCTCAAAGCTATTGGGAGCTCTCGATACCAACAAAACATTATATCTTATGTATGTTAGGAAGGTAATTCAAAAACTTTCCATGCCAATGATAATTTATTCATTTTTCAAGCAGTAGAGGTGGGGTACATCACGTATGAGTTGTAGGAATTAAGTTGGTGAAATTTTTTAATTTGGGAAGCAATGATATGGAAATTTCTAGGGAGTGTCAACCCTTTAAGGCCCCTTAACATTTTGATCTATTCGTTTCTTAATGATCTCAGTTATTTCTATGGGGAGAGGTGCAGGGGCTTACTAGCACTTAGTGTTTCATGGGCCCCTAACAATTGGACACTTATTTGTGAATTTATAGTAGGGGGAACCTGGGATACATGAAATTCTTGTGAAGGTATTGTAATGGATTCGTTGGAATAGTGAATGTATAGGTTGGAGGAAAAAAAAGAAGTTATGTGTACCAAACTAAACTAGTTTTTCGATGATGCCCTAGAAACAATGGAAATACTGATGGAAGACAAAACTTAATAGAGGTGATTAGAGGATGAGGAAGATGGTCTTTCCTAGCAATTGGAGGATCTGATGGTAGCAATTAAATTCTTGTCTCTTCATATATCCTCCAATATATATGAGGACCATGGAGGCAATCTAATAAAATTAGATTTGAATGCACCTCATGTAGAAAATGATAACTTTGGAACTTAGTTAGTGGAACTTGCATCAATTTTTCTATGTATTATAAGTCCTTTATGATCTTGGTGATCTTTTGGAAAGTGTATACCTCCAAATACCAAACATCTATTTGGAAAGTCAACAATCAAGTATATATGATAGATGGCAATGTTGACGAGGTTATAAATATTTTTGACCTCAAATGAAATTTCAATGTAATCACCTTATGTACAGGCTAAAATCCAAGCATATAATTTTGCTTAATATAAAATTTTCGTTATGGTTAAAAAAATATTTAAAAAATTATTAATAACTTAGATAATGATAATGAAAATTTTAATTTTCAAATGTAAGTTGCAAGCACATTAAAAAATAATATATTTTTAAATAAAAATGCAAACATTAAATAATAATAATAATAATAATTTAAAAAACAAAGTGAAAATTTAAATAACCATGAAAGAATTTAAAATCTTTTTGAAATGTATGGAAGAATTAGAAACTATCATAGAAAAAGTTATATGAAATCTATTTATATTTTAGTTATTCCATAGGATATATAATATTTTAAGAAAAGGTGAAAATCCCTTGAACCAAAACTCCTCCATTGATAAAAGTTGACTTACTCTTTAGTTATTCCATAGAATATATCATATTTTAAGAAAAGGTGAAAATCCATTGAACCAGAACTCCTCCACTGATAAAAGTTTACTTACTCTGAACAAATACCAAATATGATATAATAATCGTATGTGTGTTGGAAAAACACACACAGTCACAAACAAAAAATGTCATTTTGTAAAAGTGAATAAACATGATAACAAACAAAAATATTAAAATATCACACTTCCAATTTCATAATTCATTAACCAAACAATTTTTCAAGAAGTTCCATAATTTTTATTTTCATAATCAATCTAAAGGTACAACCTAGGTTAATGCTACTCTTCCTTCACTGTTTTTCCTAACCCCCCGGTTATATAACCTTTCTTACTGTTCTTGGTTGTTTGGCACCATGGCCATTATTTTGTTTATAGACCAGCCAATAACATGGTTGCTATTCTACTTAAAAATTACTAACTTCCTAAACAAATATTAATCTATCAACGTAGTTACATCATAGCTTTGAAGGCCACCCACGTCAAATATCACAACTTTGGAAATTATGATGCACATGGAGCCTATTGTCCACTAGAGCAACACCTGAATATTTTTTTAATAATTTGTGCCCAAGGATGCACCAAAGGCTACTTGTACCACAAGAGATCATCATATCACTAGATTTTTTCAACTCTACTTCTTCTCATCATTTTCTATTGTACTCAAATTCCACAATCACTACGAAGACAATGTAAAAGTGATGCTAGCATGAGAAGTCAAATAATGTATTAAGTATGGGTAGCCTAAGACCTTGTGATCAAGTGAGTATTACTCTAGGAAGTTTTCTTCACTTGGTTAATTATCATCTCCTTACAAGGACTTAATAATTAATTGAGTGTTTTCCTCCAAGCATAACCCCAAAGGTAGATTATGGCTTGATGGTGAGGCCTTGAGTGATTCATAGTGTCTAGATTCATTATATATTACCATATTAGATCAATAAATAAATAAATTGCGGAAATTAAAGTGGTCTGGGGTTCATATATTAATTTTTAAAATTTCCTGTAGGGAAAAAATTGGAATAAATTTTGTATATGAAATGCAATAGGTGCTATCTAGAGAATTTGTATAAGGTATGAGTAATAAAAATTACACCTCTCACCCTCAACTTTCTACTATGACACACTTTGATGGGTTAAAAATGTGTTCTAAACCCTCAAACCCCACTTTTCCTAAGTTTAATGTGAAATCTGGCAATAAATTAAACCAAAAATAAATTAAATGGAGAGAAATAAATTGCTCCATGTGACAAAATGACTTGGAAATTATCTCAAGTCAAAGGAATGAGTCAAATTACAAGTTGGAGGATGATTTGTCACCTTGCATCATAAATACATGTCACACTCAAGGAAATCAAATTTCTTGACACAAATGTCGTAGCTTTTGACTCGGAAATTCAAATTTATGGAGTTAATGCACATTTGGAAGAATTTGGTAAAATATTTGGCAAATATTTTTATGGGAAATTATCTCCAAATTGGTTCCCACCCATATACACTAGCCATTTCATCATGTAATTGGATTTTTCTTGAGGGATTATTGATGCCACTTGGGACATTCGAATTTGCATGAAAGTGCTTTGGGATTGTCACCCATTTGATTTGGGACTGACACCATTTTCCTTGGGATTGGATCCCATGCTTCTATATAATAAGATATTTTTGCTCTCACTTATGTATGTATTGTTTATTAGCTATTGTGCTTGGAAGTGCTGCCACTTTGTGTTTATTTTCAAGAATATCAATAAAAAGACTTTGGGGGTCCATTCATGGAAATTGTTCCTTTGGAGCATCATTTATTGTGAGCTATTGGTATACTCTTTTCTATCCTTTGATTTATTTCATTTTCCATATAAAGCTATCTTGTATTAGCATTTGATTTGAAATTAAACTCTAGATATTGGAAGTTCTAGTTTATTTTCAAATAAATTTATAGAAGTTTCAATTCATTGTTTGCTTATCTAAATATATATGGACTAATGCGTGACTTGAGTATTGTAGAAGAATATTTGGATCATACATGAGGATAATTCTTTAGGAGACCAACTCACTCTTGAAGCACCTTCAAAGGAACTCCTATTTGTTATTTGGATTTTCATAGTTTATCTTACGAAGAGGTGTTTTCGAGGGTTTCATTTGGATATAGCTTGCATACATGAAAATCAATTTTAAAGAAATTCAAATATTTTAGAATAGTGCTTCATTGATTCATATTAGCTATTTAAGAGCTTTTCAAAGCTAAACCAAGTGATGGGGTTCACTCCCATCACTTGATTTGGTTTCTTGTATATTATTTGTATTTTATTTAGTTGTTTTCATCTTCTCTCTACGCTAATTTGTTTCTTGATCTTGCAACCCATAGATAGGGTGTTTGTGATAAGAGCATCAAGGAAGGATCACATAAACTCTTAACACTTTTCCATGTAGGACCTCTCAAACATTTTCAACGTTTATTTTATGAATAGGTCATGGGAAAAGAGGAGGCATGCTATTTGGAAAGGTCATGGGAATTTGAGAAGGATTGGCTACTTGTCTCATGCAACATTTCATTCACCATTGGGGAAATTTTTTTGATACATTAAGAAACACTTAACTTCTTCAATATTGAGAGCTTTCTCATTTTACTTTCCTCATTTTTTGAATATGAATTTCAAAGAAGATCTAGAGCTTGAGATGTCTCATATATTGTTAAGAATCCTCTTGAATATTTACTTGTGATCTCTTGAAGGTTCTTCATCTTGTAACATCTAATAAAATATTTGTTTTCTTGTGGGAGCTTGGGTTTTCACCCAAGGCATCATTTTCTCCTTTTTTCAGATGGAGGAACATGTGGGTGGTTTGATCTTCAGCTTATTTTGTTAGTTTTCATCTTGCATGCCTTAAAATTAACACAACCTCACCTTCACAATCTAATTTTCTGAATTTTATTTGGCTACTTATTTTCATTCTTATGATTTTCCATTTCAATTTTAGCTCTAAAGTAAAATTTTAAATTTTAATTTTGGAAACAATTAATTTTATTTTATGCAAGACATCTTATTTCAAGTAGAATCGTTGATTTAGTTAGCGTAGAAATTTTCTTCATGATGGCCTCAAAATAGGCTCACTATTTACATGCTCATTTATTTTAAATTATTTGCTCATTTTGCCACCACATAAATTGGAAGCTCCATTTCATTGCTATACTTGGTTATTGGTTTATCATTTGCTAAGGAAATTACTCTGAGCAACTTACAATCTTATATATTCATGAAGCTTATGTATCTTGCGTTATCTTGAGCAACTATCAAAGTTATATTTTTTATCATATTTCCATTTACTTGAAACAAATAATTAAGTAATCTTACTTGATTCATTTGCAAGCTAATTTCCTTTCCAATTGAGTTTACATTTGCAATTTACTTTGAGCATTATTTCTAGTATATTGAAATAATTTCAAATACCTATTTGGAAAACTCACTTGCATGCCATATTAGACATTTTAATATAGTTTCATCTTAACTTAGTTTACCTCCAATCATAAGCTTGGTTGAAAGACATTTCTTAGGGACCCCTATCTTTCATCAACTTCAGGGACATAGACCCTCTTAGGTGGTTAACACATTGATCTTATAGTCATCAGAGCTATCGTCTCTACAGCGTTGGAGGCATCAAGTGTGTTGGTTAATCCAAGGAAGGTATCGTTAATATAGCCTTAGTTGTATTTCTATTGGACCCCTTGCACAACTCACATAAGAGACTCATTTCAAAATAGTCGGAAGAAAGGTCACATCTAGACTAGGAGTTTTAGATTAAAGGTAACCAAGATAATCACGTCAAATTTAGTTTGTGTACTTCATGCTAGCAAAAATTACTATTTTACTTGCAAATGATTTCATGTACTTGTTATTGATGCAAAAGTTTCAATTTGATTATCTTATTTAGGCAAGTATGATTTGGTTCACTTTTGCAAGTAAAGTTTAGATTGTCTCCTTTACAAGTCATTCTATATTTGTTCCATACATGCTTTGAATTTGTGAATGATTATATGAATTTTGAAAGAATTTATTGAAAGAAAAATTTATATCTTGCATTGTATCTTGTTAACATTTTTTATTTGATTGGCAGGGTTACTTGTGTTTCAATTTGAAGCACTTCATTTTATTTTGAGCAGGTATTATTCATTCTTAAAGTAATATTTGAAGGCACTAGTTTTATATACGATAATAAAAATTTCATGTGTTGATGATTATTATAGTTCATTCCATGTTATATTTCTCACAATATCAATTAATCCAAATGTTACATCTCCTAGAAACTTTCTAACTTATTTTTCCATTTAGGGACCACCCCCCTTAGCTAACCTAGGAGATAGCTTAAACAAAGAGAGTTGGGAATAGGTTACAACCTCATCTCTTAGTTCTTTCCACCAACCACACCTTGTGGGGTTAAGGGATTTTCTCACTAACTTTAGTGTGTGTGACAAGTGGCAAGTGTAACGGAGCCTTTCACCCATGATGCATACATAAATGGATACACAAACGAAAATGATTTTAAGAGGGTGTTTTAACAGTTACATATCCAGATTCACGTGGACAATGTTGACAACAAGGTTGAATACCATCTCTAGAATTGGTTACTCTAAAATTTGTACAAGTTATATGTTCCTAAAGGTGAGCAATTGTATCTAATCAAAGAGATCACATCACCAATGTTGCAGGGAATTTTGGTGTAGGGAAAACTATGGTAAAATTGTAGATGTATGTGTACTAGACCTTGATACAAGAAGATGTAGCTAGGTTCATAAGAGGATTTACACTTTGTTGTACCAACAAGGCTAGTAATAGGAAGCAAGGTCTATGAAATCCCTTATCTGTACCCACTCATGTCGTTGTGAAAAGAGCAACAACAAGAAAGAAGCAATAAACTCTCTATTTTGAAAGGTCTAGGTGCACTTCGAAATCCCAAGGAGCATTATTTCAGATAGGGACACAAGATTTCACAACGAAATTTCGACTACATTGTGGGAAAATATGGACACGAAGTTGAAGAGGTCTATAACATTGCACTGAAAAATAGATGGATAAACTAAAATAGTCAATAAGACTTTGATGCAACTTTTGAGGGGTTACTATCACAAGCATCCAAAGACTTGGAATGAAAATATGGTATATATATAACACTCTTATTATAGATTATTGCAAAATTCTTTTGGTAATCCCCATTTCAAACTTGTTTTGGATATTTTCCACCTTCACCTTTGTATATTGTCTAAGGAAAAAAAGGAGTGAGGGAGGATATTATAGGGTTGATTTAAGGGAAAAAAAATTCTATTGAGATGATGAGGAAAATCTCTCTATAGGTATAGGAGGCACTATTTAAGTTACAAAAATAATACAAGGCTAGGCATGATAAACACAAAATAGAGAAGTAATTTAGAGTGGGAGGAATAGTATGGATACGAGGCAACAAGGTCCTAGTAATAAAAAAAAGGCGCAATATAGTCCCTTTGATATAATGGAAAAGTTGGAAGATAATGTCCATAGACTCAACAACTTGGATCAAGAAGAGGAACATGTCTTACCTTCTATAGAGGATTTAACACCAGATGCTCAAGAAGAGTTGATAGAGGATATCATTTTTTAGCAGAGGTATGAAACTACAAGATAGGGGAAACATGAAATTTGGTAGATTAAGTTGAAAACTTAGCTTCTAAGTAAGGCCAAATGGTACTTTAGGGAGAAGGTAGAGGAAAATTTTCCTCACCCGATTCAGTAAAATATTTTGGGGACCAAAACCCTCCCACAATGGGGAGGTATGATCTTGATTTGATCATCATATTATTTTTCATTCTTATTGATGCATTTAGAGTGGAAAAATTTGAGGAATCAACTCAGAGGACCATTTTTACCAATGGGTCCCACTTTGATGAATTTAAAAACTTTTGGAGGTAGTTTTGAGGCATTTAATAAACATATTTTGGGTCCGTAATATCTTAATTGTGCCATATCCCTTGGTGTTATTTTACACTTATATAAATTTTCAATGATGTAATAATGACCTCAGATATAGTTTGTACGCAAAAGTTATACCACCTGGAAGTTGAACTTCCTGTTTTTTTACCATTATTTGAGAGTATGCCACATCAGCCCAATTACTTATGGAAAATGGTCTATCCACATGAACATGATGAAGAATAAACTAAAAAATTCTATTTGTAACTCATAATTATGGTTTAATGGGTCAAATTTAAGCTCTAGTTGGTTATCAGGATATATTACAACTAAGCCACTAGGAGGAAACGGGGTTTGATTATATTCTAGTGAATTTTTTTCTAGGAGGAGAGTAGCTGAGAGTGGATAGAGAGGTAAAAATAGAGAGAGTTTTTGTTTTTTTCCATCCCACGGGCCATAGGTCTCAATTCATTATATTTACACCATTTCCATTTAGAGAAAGAAACAAAAAAGTATCCTCACATTCCCATAGAGTTTTCCCCTAAAAAGGTTTACCAAGTAATAGCTTGTGTTATTTCGATATTGTGAGTGATTTCTCTATTTTTTCTCTACTTTCCACATTATATGTTTCATGCACAAGTGAAAAAAATAATTTAATAAATCCAAAAATCAAAGGAAAATTTAAACCTCATAGTATATATTTTGGATTTTAGTAAATTTATTTATTAGATTTGTTGTAATAAATTATCGAGTGGAATATCCAAAATAGTTTATGGATCACATGTATTACATTGTGATGATGTATTTAAATAGGTTCCATTGTAATATTCCAAGATTTGAGTGATTATTGAGCTCTCCTGGATGGGGTCAGGGTGTTGGACAACTTGACTATGTTTTAGCCAAGGGAATAAAAGATAAATTATTGGATTTTTTTTCCATGGTTTGGATTTTTCAAATTATATCCTATGTGTGATTTATGTATTTCTATTTTGTTTGTTAATATTTTCCTTGTCACAATTTCAATCGTAACAAATGGCATTAGAGCCTCGTATCGTGAGAGTGGTTTGATGCGATGAACATTTGGATGAGTGAATGTGGGTGACATAAAAAATGCATGTTTTAAGCACATGCAAGATAATTTATGTGGCTATTGAGAAATGGATCAATTTGATTGAATCCATGGCACAACTTTTGCTAGGTTTTAGAGACCATATGATCCAAGCCAAGATGTTGAATTGAGATAAGATTACAAAACAAGGCACTAATGTGAAGAGAGGAATCACTTTTCGTACCACAACCTATTAGGATCTCTAATATCTTGAGCATGGAATCCAATGCAATGGTATGATGTAAAATAACATGTGAGTGAATTTTGGAGATAATGCGTTCAACATTTTTTTAGAGATACAAGAATTGGGAAACATGTGTTTAGAGATTTGTTCATATATCTATAACATATGGTTGACATTGAAAGGTTGTGTAGCTGCATGATATGGAGGTTGAGTGGGTGAATACAAAAGGCTATGTGCAGAGGAGGAGGCCAAGAATTTGATGGTGCAATTAAAGGGTTGGAATGCAATCTATAAGGAAAGAAAAATGATGGTGTGGTTAAAGGTTCAAAGTATATCAACAAGGTAGAGGAAAAATAAAAGGAATTTTGAATGATTAATGTGATCCTGGAAAAAAGAGATAAAAACAATGCAAATATTCCTTATATGGAAGTGCTATGATATATTTTAAGATAGATTGGCAACCCCAACAATCGATCCATGGAAAATCTAGCACTTAGAAGGTTGCATTGTCTTTAGAAAGAATTCATGTGAATAGAAATTGGAGCTCATTTAAACCCAAATAATTTTTCTTTGGTTTTCTTGATGAAGGACAAGTTGTTAGCTACATAGGTTTTAATCATTGGTTATGAGGAGGAAATGAAGGTGTTATGAAACTAGCTCCAAAAATAGAAGAAAAGAGAGATCAACGCCTTAGAAATCAGCCACTTCGAGGGGGAAACCTCCAATACATTACATAAATGAAAAATTATTCGATGATATAAAAGAAAAAACCTCCTTCTATATATAGGAGTCCATGGGGTCACAATATAATCCTAGTCGACCTAACAATAATAACAATATGGGGGTTACATGGGTACAACGACAACAATAAGGGAGCTACACTAATAACAATAAGGGACTACACTAGTAATATGGGGACCTAACATGCCCCTCTCCTTCAAAAAAGTGTTGTCCTCAACGCTTGAGTAGCTCTGGATGCTTCTGTATAAAATTTTCATCCTCCCATGTAGAATCTTCAGTGGGTATGTTCTTTCACTTTATGAGATACTCTGAAATTGATCAATTTCATAGCTGTCAAGTTCTTGTTTCCTTGATTGTTTCAGGTTCCAATATTGTTTTTCCTTCCTCATCAAGTTTTGGCAATATTGTTTGAACTGGAATTTTGTCACCTATAACCTTCTTTAAGCATGAAACATGGAAAACTAGATTCACTCGCGAACAAGCAGGAAGCTCTGATTTGTATTCCATAGTACCAATATTTTGCAACACCTTGTAAGGACCATAGTATTTTGGTGATAATTTATTATCCTTCTTAGCTTGCTTGAGCGACATTTTTTTGTATGGTTGTAGCCATAAAAATACCCAGTCTCATACATCAAAACTTCTCTCGCTGCGATGTTGATATGCCTGTCGTTTCATTTGATTTTGTGCCAAATTTAGGTTATCCTTTAAGAGTTGGAAAACTTTTTGTTGATGCTCAATGTGATCTTCCACTACTTGCACCTTAGAATTTTCTCTTAAAGATTATGTGATGGACGGTGGATGATATCCATAAAGTGCCATAAATGGGGTGATTTTTGCTACAGTATGGAAGGAAGTGCCTTACCACCATTCAGCCAGAGGTAACCACTTAACCCATTGTGTTTGCTTATCAAATACAAAACAACGAAGATACCCTTCCAAACATTTGTTCACTATCTCAGTTTGACCATTGAATTGAGAATGATAAGATGAGGTATGAGCTAGTTGAATACCCAAACAAGAAAATAATTCCGTCTAAAAATTTCCAGTAAAAATGGGATCTCTGTCGTTTCCCATAATCTTTGGGTTTCCATGTAGCTTTTGAATTGTTTCAACAAATGCAGCAGTAACTGTACATGCTTTAAATGGATGAGATAACACACATAAGTGTGCATACTTGGTAAGCCTATCAACTACCACCATGATGACACTTTTTCCTTCGAACTTAGGTAATCCTATGATAAAATCCATTGAAATCTCCTCCCAACGTTGACTTGGAATGGATAAAGGTTGTAGAAGGCCCAGAGTCTTAATCATCTCAACTTTATTTTTCTGGAAAACTAAACATTCTGCCACAAAATTTTGAATATCAGATTTAAGGCCATCCCAAAAAAAATATTTCTTCACCTTTTGGTAAGTTTTTAAAAATCCTGAGTGTCCTCCTAAAGGAGAAGTGTGCATTTCCAAAAGAATCTTGTGTTTTAGTTGGGAATTCTTACAAAGATATAAGTGATCTTTGTACCATAAGGAATCATTTTTCTAACTAAATGTATCAGATGTACGAGGATCTTGCTGCAAATTTTGAATGAGTGTCCACACTTCTGCGTCCTTCTTCCATTCATCCCTTGCTTCGGTTATCCATTCTGGTTAGATAATAGCAATTGCACAAAGCAATGATTCCACCTCTTCATATTTTCTTTAGAGTGCATCTACAACAACATTTAGCTTCCCTCTTTTGTAGATGATTTCAAAATCATAACACAACATCTTTGTGACCCATTTTTGTTGCTCTTCTGAATATAGTCTTTGTTCCAAAAAGTGTTTAAGACTATCATGACAAGTTTTTATCTTGAAGTGCATTCCCATTAGGTAAGCTCACCATTTATTTAGTGCATGTAGTATTGCCAACATTTCCTTCTCATAAATAGATTTCTGTAAATACTTTCCTTTTATTGGACGACTTTCAAAAGCAATGGGTCTTTCTTCTTGCATTAAAACAACACCAATTTCATTTCCTGATGCATCACATTCCACAATAAAGGTTTTTGTGGATTCCGGCGTAGCTAAGACCAGTGCTAGGCACATTTCCTGTTCAAAGGCCTTAGTTGCTTCAAGAGTCCATGAAAATGAATATTTCTTTAGTAATGTTGTTAGAGGTGCTGCTATTCTCCCATAATTCTTAACAAACTTGCGATAAGACCCTGTTAACCTGAGAAATACTCGCAATTCCTTTATGGCTTTGGGGACTTTCCATCCCTTAATGGCTTTAATTTTTTTAGGGTCTACCTTAACACCCTCGTGAGATACAATAGGGCCCAGATATTCCACCTCTTGTACTCCAAAGAAACATTTGGATGTTTTTGCATATAATTGTTTCTCCTCCAATAGTTTGAGCACTTTGTCAACATGTTGAACATGATCCTTCCAATACCTGTTGTAGATTAGTATGTCATCAAAACATACTATCACAAATTTTCTAAGGAAGGGTTTGAAAATGGAATTCATCAAACCTTGAAATGTAGAAGGTGCATTGCTAAGGCCAAAGACATGACCAAAAATTCATAATTACCCTCATGAGTTCGAAATGTTGTTTTCAGAATATCTTCAGTCTTCATTCATTTGATGATATCCTGAACGAAGATCCAACTTGGTAAACTAAATTACACCATGTAATTCATCCAATAATTCATCAATCACAGGAATGGGAAATTTATCTTTAATAGTGAGCTTATTGAGCCCCCTATAATCCAGACACATGTGCCATGATCCATCCTTCTTGTGCACCAATACCACTAGAGCAGAGAAAGAACTTTGACTAAGTTGAATTATACCATCCTCTAACATTTCTGCAATCATAAGTTCATTTTTTCTCTTTTGGACATAAGGATATATGTAAGGCCTGATGTTTGGAGGAAATCTTCCTGAAATCAAATGAATAGCATAATCATGATCACGAATAGGTGGGAGTCCTTTGGGAGTTTCAAACACCTTGGAATGATTGTCCAAATCTTTTTGGAGATCCGGAGAAATAGATGATTTTGATGTTGGAACTTCTAGTGAGCATAATTTTACAATTATGCCTCATTGTTATTTCTTCAGAAGCTTTGTCATGAAATTAGAGCTTATTATATTTCCCATTTTCCCTGCGATACCCAGTAATTCGATTTCCTTTTCTTCCGAAAAAAAACTCAAGAAAATTTCTTGAAATTAAAATCTATCGTCCCCAAATATTGTAACCATTGTACTCCTAGTACAACAACGGCACCTCCCATTGGAATGGAAATCATTGGAATATTCAATACATATTCCCCCATGGTTAGCTTGATATTATAGCATTTTCCAGAGCAATTTATAGTTCCTCCATTTTCAACCATCACTTGACATTCTGGTGCTGGGTATAGGAAACAATTCAATTCCTTAGCGACCTTACAATGAATAAATTTATGGGTACTACCCGAATCAATCAACACTATTACCTTTTTATTCTTCATTTTTCCTTCTATCTTGAGAGTTTGAGGAGTGGTAATTCTTGCCAATGCATTACACAATATGGTTGGTCTCATTTCTTCTTCTTCTAGGCTTGGTTCCTAGTTTTTATCCTCTTCTTTTGAAGTTTCTTGTTCATTTTCTTCCTCCTCTTCACAATCTATGTAAAATAATTTCTTCTCAACACACTTATGGCCTTTAGTGTATTTGCTATCACAAATTTCGCAAAGCCCTTTTGCTCTTTTTTCTTCCAATTGTTGTGGTGTCAACCTTGTAGGTTGTGAATTCTAGGAGTAGAAACACTTCCATCTTTATAGATTTTAGTGGTAGGCTTCCTTGTCGCCATAATTTTACATTCAATTTTTCTTGCCACCTGAATGCCTTCTCCAATGAATAAGGTTCCCAAACATGAACTTCATGTTGGATGTTATCCTTTAAAGTCCCTATGAATACATCAATCATGTGTTCCTCTGGAATATCAGTTACCCTTATATTCAATTTTTGGATATCCTCAATGTGCTCCACCATTGAACCCTTTTGTTTGAGATTTATCAATTGGCTAAAGAAGGTGTCTCTCTTTGTATCCTCATAATGTGCTATAATTTCCTTCATAAAAATTGACCAATCGACAATTTTTTTACGAGAGCAAAGCCATCGATACCATACAAATGTATTTTGTTCTAAATGTAAAGTTGCAATGCATACCTTTTGTGTTTTTTGCACATTATTAAGATCAAAATATTGCTCCATTTGTAGTAGCCATGTTACAGGATCCTTGCCATCAAACTTCCTCATATCCATCTTTGGAATATGGTGGTTCTTCCATCCAACATTAGAGTTTATGAAATCATGATTAAAATTTATTTTGTTCTCATCATGAGTTTCATCTACTATCTTTTGGCCATTGGGAAACATTTCTCGTATTAACTTTGTCAAACCTTCCATGTCTTCTTTTAGATAATTCTTTATGTTTTCCATGTTGTCTTTCATTTTTTCTTCCATGTCCTCCTTCTTAGCTTCCATGTCAGCTTCCATGCCATCCATCTTAGCTTCCACACCTTTCTTCAAACCATCCATCTTCACTTCCATGCCTTTATTCAAAATTTCCATTTCATTTTTTGTTGCTCTTTGCGAGAGTGAAATTTGGTGCACTTGCTCTTGTAATTTTGATAGATCATGTTGCAATTCTTCATCTTCATGAGTCATAGTAGAGTATTATGAGGGATTAATGGGTGTTGAATTTTTTTTAGGGGGAATTTTAGAACCCAATATTGATATCTATGCTCAATATGCCCTTGGAATCACTTAAAATTGATTTTTCAAACAAGACTTATGCAATTTGAAAAAAATAATACACACATGTTTCTTGCTTTTGAGGAGCTACATATTGAAACTGAATTATCTCTGTAATTGCAGATCTTCAAAATCTAACATTTTGTCCTATAGTAGCCCTCTGAATTTTCTTTCAAATGCCACATGTCTGACCTAATTTCAATACATTAGAAAAATTTATGGTTAATCTCCCACAATGACCTAAATATGGACTAGTTCAGTAGAGCGCAATTGTACTGCGTGCCACATCTCACTATTTCATGCTCCGGCTATGAAATTGATACACAGGAAACTAAATTCCATGTACTTGTGGCCACTTTTTACAGAATTCCAATCCGATGCTCAGAGAGAGAGTTATGACAATTTTCACAATGTCACCTCTTTGAGATGAAATCTAGGAGCCTGAAAAATCCCTAACTTACTCAGATCATATTTCCACAAATATTGTGAGCCAAGATCTGAAATTTTTACAGGAATTTCCTCCGGATTCCAGCTTCGCTTTGTAAAAATTTGAGCTTCTGAAAGTTCGTAGAAACAAAGTTATAGCGAAAATTCCACGATGACCTATTTAGGTGAAATTGGGGAGCCTGAAAAAACCCTAACTTCCACAAATCATATCTCCAAAAATATTGCGAACCAAGATCTTAAATTTGTACAAGATGTTCCTCTGGATTTCATCTTCGCGCTGTAAAAATTTATGCTTCTAAACCTTCGTAGAAAAAAAAAAAATTACAGCAAAAATTCTAGATGACCTATTTGGAGCAATGAAACCTTAGAATCCAAACCTCTGATACTAAATTCTATGAAACCAGCTCCAAAAATAGAAGAAACGAGAGATCAACGCCTTAGAAATCAGCCGCTTCAAGGGGGAAACCTCCAATACATTACATAAATGAATAATTCTTCGATAATACAAATGAAAAAACCTCCTTCTATATATATGAGTCCATGGGGTCATAATATAATCCTAGCCTACCTAACAATAGTAATGTAAGGGAACAATAATAAGAATATGGGGGTTACATGGGTACAACAATACAAATAAGGGGGCTACACTAATAACAATAAGGGGACTACACTAGTAATATGGGGACCTAACAGATGGAATGTGATGTTTTTATTGTTGTGCCAAAATTTGGCATGGAATTTTCACTTAGATAAGCTAGGGTAGATCTAGACTCTTCGAGGAAGGAGAGAGATACAAAACCAAGAGCCATAGAGGTGTAGTTTTGGGTGTCTGTGTTGGACATGTTATAAGATAAGGTTTCTTTTTATGGTGGTTATAGTAGATGAAATGAGCAATGACCTTTGGAAGTTATTAGATGGAGTGTTGGAAATTGGAAAAGTGAGAATTAGTGCTTATGGAAACACCATAGGGCATTGTTCATGCATACCTAGAGAGTGTTAGGTCCCTATATTACTAGTATAGTCCCTTATTGTTGTTAGTGTAACCCCCTTATTGTTATTATTGTACCCTTGTAACCCCCATATTGTTATTATTGTGCCCTTAAATTATTATTGTTAGGTCAGATAGAATTACATTGTGGCCCCACTAGGATTACATTGTGGCCCCATGGACTCCTATATATAGAAACGAGGTTTTGTAATTTGTATCATCCCAGAATTGTTCATTCATGTAATTTTGGAGGTTTCCCCCTTGAAGTGGCTTATTTCTAAGGCGTTGATATCTCTTTTCTTCTATTTTTGGAGTTGGTTTCACAAAATTTGGTATCAAAGCTTTGGATTCTACGGTTTTCGCTGCTCCAAACCAGTCATCGTGGAATTTTCGCTATAACTATGTTTCTACGAAGGTTCAGAAGCTGAAATTTTTAAAGTGCGAAACAGAAATCCTGAGGAACATCGTCGCCAAATTTCAGAGCTTGGTTCTTAATATTTTCATAGATATGATCTGTGGAAGATAGGGCTTTTTGCAGGCTCTTGAATTTAACCTAAACAGGTCATCACGGAATTTGCGCTATAAATTTTTTTCTACGAAGTTTCAGAAGCTGAAATTTTTAGAGAGAAAAGCTAAAATCTTGATGAACATTGTCGCAAAATTTTAGTGCTTGGTTCGCAATATTTTCGGAGATATGATCTGTGTAAGTTAGGTCTTGTTCAGGCTCCCGAATTTCATCTCAAAGAGGTTATCGTGGGAAAATATTCATAACTCTCTCTCTGAGAATTGGATTGGAATGCTGTAAAAAGTGGCCACAATAAAACAGACTGTAGTTTCTTTTCTATCAATTTCAGAGCCAAAGGAGGAAACAGTGACACGTGGCAAGTCGTACAAGTTTGCTCTACTAAACCAGTCCATAATTGGGTCATCATGGGAGATTGGAAATAAATTTATCTTGAAGAATCCAAATTAGGTCAGACCTGTGATATTTGAAAGAAGCCTCAGAGGGATACTACAAGACCTAATTTCAGATATTAAGGATCTGCAATTACAGAGATAATTTAATTTCAATATAGAGCTCCTCAAAAGCAAGTAAAAGGTGTGCATTTGTTTTTTCCCAAATTGCATAAGTCTTGTTTGAAGAATCAAGTTGAATTGATTCCAAGGGCATATTGTAGAATATATATCAATATTAGATTCTAAAATGGCCCCTAAAAATAATTCAACACCCATTAAGCCTTTAGAAGGCTCTATTATGACTCATGAAGATGAAGAATGGAAACATGACATATCAAATTTACAAGAGCAAGTGCAACAAATTTCGCTCTCACAAAGAGAAATAAAAAATGACATGGAAGTTTTGAAGAAAGACGTGGAAACTAAGATGGATGGTTTGAAGAAAGGCGTGGAATCTAAGATGGATGACATGGAAGCTAAGATCGATGAAAAAATGGAAAACATGAAGAATGATCTAAAAGTAGACATGGAAGGTTTGACAAAGTTGATACAACAAATGTTTCCTAATGGTGAAAAGATAGCAGAGGAAACTCATGATAAGAACAAAATAAATGTTAATCATGATTTCATAAACTCTAATGTTGGCGGGAAGAACCGCCATATTCCAAAAATGCATATGAGGAAGTTTGATGGAAAGGATCCTGTAACATGGATACTATAGATGGAGCAATATTTTGATCTCAATAATGTGCAAAACACACAAAAGATACGGATTGCAACTTTACATTTAGAACAAAATACATTTGTATGGTATCGATGGCTTTGCTCCTGTAAAAAAATTGTCACTTGATCAATTTTTACGGAGGAAATGATAGCACATTATGAGGATACAAAGAGCAACATCTTCTTTAGCCAATTGATAAATCTCAAACAAAAAGGTTTAGTGGGGGAGCACATTGAGGACTTCCAAAAATTGAATATAAGGGTAACTGATATTCCAGAGGAACACATGATTGATCTCTTCATAGGTACTTTAAAGGATAACATCCAACATGTAGTTCATGTTTTGGAACCTGATTCATTAGATAAGGCATTCAGGTTGGCAAGAAAAATTGAATGTAAAATTATGGAAACAAGGAAGCCTACCACTCACTTCTATAAAGAGGGATGCATTGCTACTCCTAGATTTCAACAACCTACAAGGTTGACACCACAAAAATTAGAAGAAAAAAGAGAAAAAGGGCTTTGCTACAGTTGTGATAGTAAATACACTAAAGGTCATAAGTGTGCTGAGAAGAAATTATTTTACATAGATTGTGAAGAGGAAGAAGAAAATGAACAAGAAGAGGATATGCACCAGGAACCAACCCTAGAAGAGGAAGAAATGAATCCGACCATATCGTGTAATGCACTGGCAGGAATTACCACTCCTCAAACTCTCAAGATAGAAGGACAAATCAAGAAGAAAAAGGTAATAGTGTTGATTGATTCAGGTAGCACCCATAATTTTAATCATTGTAAGGTAGCCAAGGAATTAAATTGTTTCCTATACCCAGCACCAGAATGTCAAGTGATGGTTGCAAATGGAGGAACTATAAATTGCTCTGGAAAATGCCATAATATCAAGCTAACCATGGTGGAATATGTATTGAATAGTCCAATGCTTTCCATTCCTATGGGAGGTGCTGATGTTGTACTAGGAGTACAATGGTTACAATCTTTGGGGACGGTAGCTTTTAATTTTCAAGAAATTTTCTTGAAATTTTTTTCAGAAGGAAAGGAAGTCGAATTACGGGGTATTGCAAGGAAGCCGGGAAAGATAATAAGCTCTAATGTCATGAAAAAGCTTCTAAAGAAAGAACAACGAGGTGTAATTGCACAATTATGCTCACTAGAAGTTCCAACATCAAAATCATCTATTTCTGCAGATCTCCAACAAGTCTTTGACAATCATTCCAAGGTGTTTGAAACTCCCAAAGGACTCCCACCTATTCGTGATCATGATCATGCTATTCATTTGATTCCAGGAAGTGTTCCTCCAAACATCACGCCTTATAGATATCCTTACTTCCAAAAGAGCGAAATTGAACGTATGATTGCAGAAATGTTAGAGGCGGGTATAATTCAACCTAGTCAAAGTTCTTTCTCTGCTCCCGTAGTATTGGTACACAAGAAGGATGGATCATGGCGAATGTGTCCGAATTATAGGGAGCTCAATAAGCTCACCATTAAAGATAAATTTCCCATTCCTGTGATTGATGAATTTTGGATGAATTACATGGAGCAATTTATTTTACCAAGTTGGATCTTCGTTCAGGATATCATCAAATTAGAATGAAGACTGAAGATATTCCAAAAACAACATTTCGAACTCATGAGGGTCATTATGAAGTTTTGGTCATGCCTTTTGGCCTTACCAATGCACCTTCTACATTTCAAGGGTTAATGAATTCCATTTTCAAACCCTTCCTTAGAAAATTTGTGCTAGTATTTTTTGATGATATACTAATCTACAGCAGGTCTTGGAAGGATCATGTTCAACATGTTGACATGGTGCTTAAACTATTGGAGGAGAAACAATTATATGCAAAAACATCTAAATGTTTCTTTGGAGTACAAGAGGTGGAATATCTGAGTCATATTGTATCTCACGAGGGTGTTAAGGTAGACCCTAACAAAATTAAAGCCATTAAGGAATGGAAAGTTCCCACAACCATAAAGCAGTTGCGAGGATTTCTTGAGTTAACAGGGTATTATCGCAATTTTGTTGAAAATTATGGGAGAATAGCAGCACCTCTAACAACATTATTGAAGAAAGATGCATTTTCATGGACTCCTGAAGCAACTAAGGGCTTTGAACATCTTAAAGAGGCAATATGCCTAACACCAGTCTTAGCTACGCTAGACTTCACAAAAACCTTTATTGTGGAATGAGATGCCTTAGGAAATGGAATTAGTGTTGTTTTAATGCAAGAAGGAAGACCCATTGCTTTTGAAAGTCATCCAATCAAAGGAAAGTATTTACAGAAACCTATTTATGAGAAGGAAATGTTAGCAATACTGCATGCACTAAAGAAATGGAGAACTTACCTAATGGGAAGACACTTCAAGGTAAAAACTGATCATGATAGTCTGAAACACTTTTTTGAACAAAGACTATCTTCAGAAGAGCAGCAAAAATGGGTCACAAAGATGTTGGGTTATGACTTTGAAATAATCTACAAAAAAGGAAAGCTTAATGTTGTTGCAGATGCACTCTCAAGAAAGAATGAAGAGGTGGAAGCATTACTTTGTGCCATTTCTATTATCCAACCAGATTGGATAACCGAAGCAAGAGATGAATTGAAGAAGGACAAAGATGTATGGACACTCATTCAAAAGTTGCAGCAAGATCCTAGTACATCTGATACATTTAGTTGGAAAAATGATTCCTTATGGTACAAGGATCACTTATATCTTTGTAAGAATTCCCAACTAAAACAAAATATTCTTCTGGAATTGCACACTTCTCCTTTAGGAGGACACTCAGGATTTTTAAAAACTTACCACAGGGTGAAGAAAGAATTTTTTTGGGATGGCCTTAAATCCGATATTCAAAATTTTGTGGTGGAATGTTTGGTTTGCTAGCAGAATAAAGTTGAGACAATTAAGACCCTGGGACTTCTACAACCTTTATCCATTCCAAGTCAACGTTGGGAGGATATTTCAATGGATTTTATCACAGGTTTACCTAAGTCCGAAGGAAAGAGTGTCATCATGGTAGTAGTTGATAGACTTACCAAGTATGCACACTTTTGTGCATTATCTCATCCATTTAAAGCAAGTACAGTTGCTACTACATTTATGGATACAATTCAAAAGCTACATGGGAACCCAAGGGTTATTGTGAGCAACAGAGATCCCATTTTTACTGGAAATTTTTGGACGGAGTTATTTTCTTGTTTGGGTACTCAATTAGCTCATAGATCATCTTATAATCCTTAATCTAATGGTCAAACTGAGATAGTAAATAAATGTCTGGAAGGATATCTCCGTTGTTTTGTATCTGATAAACAAACACAGTGGGTCAAGTGGTTACCTCTCACTGAATGGTTGTATAACACTTCCTTCCATACTGCAGCAAAAATGACCCCATTTATGGCACTCTATGGATATCATCCACCATCCATCACATCATCTTTAAGAGAAAATTCGAAGGTTCAAGTAGTGGAAGATCACATCGAGCATCAACAAGAAGTTCTCCAACTCTTAAAGGACAACTTGAATTTGGCACAAAATCGAATGAAACAACAGGCAGATCAACATCGCAGTGAGAAACGTTTTGATGTAGGAGACTGGGTATTTTTACGGCTACAACCATACAAACAAATTTCCCTCAAGCAAGCTAAGAAGGATAATAAATTATCACCAAAGTACTATGGTCCTTACAAGGTGTTGCAAAATATTGGTACTATGGCATACAAATTGGAGCTTCCTTATTCTTCACGAGTGCATCCAATTTTCCATGTTTCATGCTTAAAGAAGGTTATAGGTGAAAATCTTCCAGTTCAAACAATATTGCCAAAACTTGATGAGGAAGGAAAAAGCATATTGGAACCTGAAGCAGTCACGAAAACAAGAACTCGACAGCTACGAAATCAATCAATTTCAAAGTATCTCATCAAGTGGAAGAACTTACCCACTGAAGATTCTACATGGGAGGATGAGAATTTTATACAGAAGCACCCAGAGCTACTCAAGCGTTGAGGACAACACTTTTTTGAAGGAGAGGGGCATGTTAGCTCCCTATATTACTAGTATAGTCCCTTATTGTTGTTAGTATAACCCCCTTATTGTTATTATTGTACCCTTGTAACCACCATATTGTTATTATTGTGCCCTTAAATTATTATTGTTTGGTCGGCTAGGATTACATTGTGGCCCCACTAGGATTACATTGTGACCCCATGGACTCCTATATATAGAAAGGAGGTTTTGTAATTTGTATCATCCAAGAATTATTCATTCATGTAATGTATTGGAGGTTTCCCCCTCGAAGTGGCTTATTTCTAAGGCGTTGATATCTCTTTTCTTCTATTTTTGGAGCTAGTTTCACAACAGAGAGTGGTGGAGGGAGTTAGAGCTAGAGATTGAGGTCAAGCTAGAGTTTTTTATGACCAAGGATTTTGGCAACATGAGGAAAGCATTGGGTTTATATTTGGAGTGTGTAAATAAGAGATAATTAAGGAATAAGTGTTGGGACAAAAACAACAACAACAAAAATTATTCAATGGAGATGAATTTAAATAGGCATATGGATTTAAGACCTAGTTAAACACGTGTACCCTTGTTGTTAAATTCTAGACATAAACCTATGTGATAATAGGGGATGGAATTTAGGTTTTCCAGATTGGATCTAAAGGATTTCCTGAAGTTAGGTTTAAAGGGGGGGTTGTTAGGTAAATTTGACTTATTCATAGAGTCAAAGTTGTTAGGTCTACAATACATACTTTTTGGGCACATGGTATTGATTACCTGTGGTATTGACCAGTGGATTACATTGTGACGAAGATTTTAAATAAGCTTTGGATCCTCCATTATAAGGTTCCAAGGCACCAAGGCATTGACTAGCTTAGATACATTTAAAATAAGGGAATAATATATTTATTGTTGGTTGGATTTTATTTGAAACCATGCAAGTTGTTTGTTGATTCTTCCCCTCGACGTTAAAGCTTCAACCAAAATTGTACTTCAAGCTGAACTTCTTACCTATGGTAGTCCAAGAGCCTAAACCTCCCATCAACACATTCATGTAGTTCAATCTCCATTTGGGGGAAGAAGTCTTAAGGCTTGACCAGTTTTGCGAAGCCTCCTACCTACAAAGTAACCAAAGAGAAGCTAAAAACTTTAGTTAACATCTAGGAATTATCCACCCATTTTCTTTGTCCCATGCATATTTCTAGCCCCTCAATTATGATATTGGTTGTGAAAAACATATTTTATATTCCTTGCATATCTTGAAAGACTATACAAATAACATAATAAATTTTTTTAAATCTAATTTAGTAATTGGTTTTTTTTTTTTAATTCTACTTTTGAAATCTAAAAAGTACATATAAGTTTTATAAGTTTATTACATAGTCTAATGTTATATTTTTCATTAAAATTATATATATATATATATATATATATATATATATATATAAATTTAATATATAAATATATTTAATTTAATTTATTAGTATGATTATTTTTTACAAATTTATAATATTTTTTTTCTAATTTTTTTTATTAATATGATACATAAATTAGCTTTAAAATTTAGTTTAAGTGGTGTAAAGCCAAACATAAAATTTTCGCTTTCCTCAATTTTCTTAAAATAAAACGATTTACCCAATTTACTATCTATTAAATATAAAATATTATTATAAATTTTTTCATATTTACATTTTAAATTAAAATAAATAATATAATATATAAAATAAATATATCTCTCACAATTGCTTACACTTCTTTGGAGATAATTGAGACTTCTTACACTTCTTTCCAGATAATCTAATTCTTTGACTTCTTGCCCTTCTTTCTATAAAATTTCTCATATTTACATTTTAAATTAAAATAAATAATACAATTTGTAAAATAAATATATCTCTCACAATTTCTTACACTTCTTTCCAAATAATCTAACAATCTAACTCTCTGGCATTTTACACTTCTTTCTAGTTAATCTAACTCTACTGTTACTATATAGGGATAAATTTGAAGCTTCATGGTTCTTTAACTTTTTAAAATATTTTTTCATTAAAAAATTAAGTCCATGCCTCTATGCAAAGATTAACTTTGAAATTCGAAGTTTAGTCTTCTATCAAATGGTTTTTAAATTGAATTTTTATAAAATAAAAAAATATCAAAACAAATTATAAATTATCAAAAAAATCACGCCAATCACTTTTATAGCCTAATGATTTTAAATTATAAAGAAATTGATAAGTGATAATAGTAATGTTAAAGTTAAATATTTTCCCGGATAATCTTAATATTAACTATTAGTGATGGTATTAAAACTAGTTGAAAAGGCTCTCATTTAAAATAATATTTATAGCATGGTTATTAACTTTATTTTTATAAATTATTTTTATTGGAATAGAAGATGATTATTTATCAAAAATATTAACAAAATTATTATTATAATGAAAAAAATAATTATTAATAATAGGTAAATTTTATAGATTTGTAAAATAGTTTAAAAGTTAGTTTAATTGGTCTAGTTCACTATAAGTATGTTAAAACATAGTTATATTAAATGTTTCAATTGAGTGTATCTTAATTTCGCCGCAGGGGAGGTGCAACATGGGCTTCATTTTCTAGACAATGTTGTTTTTTTGGCTAGAAGTCGCTGACCAATTTCTTTGATGTTATGTTTCTAGAAGTTCAACAAGAGATTTAGACCCTGGAAGCAAGAGAATTCGGTGAGAAAATGTATCACTCTGACTTGGAATTTTGTGTAGGCAAAACCAAGTGAGTACCTGACCCAAGCAAAACAGAGGAAGTGAAGGTTATACTTCTTGCACTCAATATTTCAACATAGACAGATGGATACTCTATTGCACATGGTGTTTCAAGATAAACAAGTGGACAGTTATAAGCTCTTTGTTGGCCAGGAATTCTGTGTAGGCAAAACCAAGTGAGTACATGACCTAAGCAAAACAAAAGAAGTGAAGGTTATACTTCTTGCACTCGATATTTAAACATAGACAGATGGATACTCTATTGTACATGGTGTTTCGAGATAAACAAGTGGACAGCTATAAGCTCTTTGTTGGCCAGGAGGAAATGAAGAAGATAATGAGGGACATCTAATATGACATGGACGAGTACATGGTGGTGAACTTGAATAAAATAAAGTGCTACATCACCATAGAATCATATATGGAGAAGTGGTTACCAATGCTACTCCCATCAAGATGGTCAACGCAAATTCCTCTCTAGACCAACCAATGATCATTCTAGATGAATGACTCTCTATCTGATTTTTTGCTATCTAGAGTTGCTCTCATGTTTTCTTACTTCTTATGTGTTTGTATGTTATATCATCTTCATTTTTTGTCTTTAATTTCATGGAAATTATTTGCATAGTGGTTATACAAGCTTGTCAGAATCGAGCTTTTTTTGTAAGATTGTTTGGTTCTCTAGGCTCCCAGTTCACTCTAACATAACTATTTGTCACTTTTTAGCCAAATTAGTAGTAGTTTTTGGGTTTGTGATGTCAATATCAATGATAATCGTGTTTGGTATTGAATATCAATACAAATTTTGATGGATTAAAAAAAAAAAATCAAAAAATCTATTAAAATGAAAAATGTCTTTAATAATTTATAAATAAAAATAAAAAATGTCTTTAATGATTTATAAACTTTTTAATTAAATTTAATTTTCTTTTATTATTTTAATTGATATTTATACAATATTTATTTTCTTAGAAAAATTCATCATTTTTATTAATACCTAATCAAATAAATGTTACCTTTTAAAATTATGTGAATTTTTTTTTAAATCATTATAACCTATGTTACACTTGTTTTTATATTTATATTTAAAAAATAATAATTTACCTATTTTTCAATTCAAACTTATAAATACATTTTTGTATGAAAAATAATAATTTACCTCTTTTTAAAATCAAACTTATAAATACATTTTTGTATGAAGTGTGTAAAATTATAAAATCCTAAATAAAAATTAGAAAATTGGTGAATTTTTGTTCTAAACAAAATTACAATAAATTATTATTATTACTTAACCATAAAATTACTCTTTATTAATAACTTTACATTTTTTCTTTTCAAATAAAACACATAATATATTTTAAATGGTTCATTTAATTTCACTTTTAAAATAAAATATAATTTTAATTTTTCAATTCAATTTCATTATTATAAAAATAATAATAAAATAAATTTTAAAAAATATTCGAAGAAATGATTGACATCAAATTCTACAAATAACAAATATTAAAGTAATAACTAAACCTTAATGAAATTACATTCAACGCGGATATTTCTTTGAAGATAAAATTTATAAGAATCGACTTAGTTTACATATAGCAATGTTGCAATGTGATGTTGGAAAATGTCTATGGATAGCTATTATGGCTATTACATGTTGCTTAATGTAATCATAGAGATGTTACAATTTGAGTTTGAGGATGTTTATGAAGATTTGTTTTGTAATAAAGTATAGTTAAATTAAATTAGAAATAATTGTTGCAATTTGTGTTTGAGCATGTCTATGAGGATTTGCTAAATGTTGCCATTTCAATTAAAGGATGTCTATGAGGATTGTCTTTGTAATAAATTTTTCGCTTAGTTTAGTTTAAATATAGCTAAATTAAAGTAAAAAACAAGAATTTATGTGCTATATAGTAGTAGTTTAAATCTATTTAAATTATAGTGAAACAACTTTTGTGTTGATGATGATAACCAATTGGATCTGCTACATATGATTAGCTTGTTTCTGGCATCAATATAAGTATGACAGAGTAGCTACTACCTGTTGCTTAATGCAAATATAGGAACATTGCAATTTGAATTTCAACATTTGCTTTCTAATAAAGTTGCTGCTTAGTTTAGTTTAAAGTGTCAAGGTTTACAATATAATAAATTTAGGTTTTTTAGTAAATGGTAAATTGAGGTATTTTTCTTGTGAGCCTAGGTAATCAGATATATACTTAGGTACAATTGAGGAATTGGAAACAAGTGCGTAATGTAGCAATTATCTGGAAAAGCTGGTTGACACAGTTGAACAATGAGCTAGGAACATTGTCAAAGAAGTTTATAATGTGTAAATTATCTAGAAAATTGCTTAATTTAGTTTAAATATAATTAAATCAAAGTAAAAATTAGAAATTTATGTGCTATATAATATTAGTTTAAATCTATCTAAATTATAATAAAACAACTTTTGTGTTGATGATGGTAATCAATTGATAATTACTAGGACGACCCATGAGCATATGCATTTGTTGTGTAGATTAGATCTGTTACATATGCCTAGCTTATTTTTGGCATCAATATGAGCATGACAGAGTAACTACTGCCTATTGCCTATCAATGATTTCTTTTTATAAATTAGTACTAATAATATTTTTATTTCTAACTTAGTACTAATAATATTTTTAGTACTAAAATAAAAGGTGGAAGCTTGGACATAGTCAAAGGCAGCTTTCAATGAAGTCACTAGAGGGCAGCTTATAGATCAGACCAGAGGTCATTTAAATTTATAACATTTATATATATAATGTCAGATTGTGAACTCAGGTTCTATTCATTGAACATATATGTATGATATCTGAAACGTTTGTAAACGTCAAATGAATACTGCACTTTGACTGTTTCTAACAGTAAAAAATGAATCCCTACAATTACAACCGCAATAACACAATCCAACCCTTTACAAAATGTTCTCTGGGGTTCTTTATAGGAAAAATGGATAGCAGGGGTAAGTGATACTCATTAAATCGATTCATTAAGATAGAGTGGGGGATGGTGCTTATGCCTACTCTACTTGGTAGCAATGTGTTGTACTTAGTGATCTGGTTCGAGGTGTTTGTCAGGTCAATAGCGACCTAAGATGTTTCTTTGGAGTCCTTTCTGACTGTGAGGGACTCTGTTTTGTCTTTTGAAATCTTTCTATCGGTGTAATGTCCTTTGGGGACTAGGGGAGGCGTAGAAACTTCTGCTGAGGGCATACTGTTCTGACAAAATGTACTGCTGATGCTGAGAGCAGATATGGCTTGATTCATTTTCTCTTTATCTTCAAAGTGCGTCTTCACTAAGCTACTACTGTAATGGGCTTCTCTGTGTTTCTCTAATAGATTTATTTTCTAGATTCTAACATAGAAATTGAAAAACAGTCAAACAAGCATTAGACTGTCTGGCTTGGTGCGGACCGTGGCATAAAGACAAAACTGCTCACGGACTGAAAACTTTGTAGAAATTGAAAACACATGAATAAATTCTCACAGACTGAGCTTTATTGATTTTTCCCTACCTACCCTATGCTAACTGGAATTTTAATAAGTCTGGCTTACAAACATTGTGTTCCATGCAACCATTCCATCAAGTGATCCCATGATTGGTCTTTCTTGCTCAATTCCCTGAGTAGGCTAGTTAGGCAGGGCTACTCCCACTCTTTCTGTTCTTCAACAACAGCTTGAAAAGTCTTCTTTCTCTTTGCAACATGCTTCTCAACAAGACCTTTGATCCTTCTTCAAACATTTGCAGGAAATGAACATAAGGATCATGATAAGATAGTTGGTTATGAATATTTGACAAGCAGGCTTCAATCGGGATTTCTCCTTTTTACAGAGTGAAGACTCAGTTAATCTTCATCTATCACCAGGATTTGATAAATTTCTTCATCAGTATGATAGATAGGTCAACTATCATCAAATTCGACAGATGAATGAGCGAGGGTGTCTGATCTGTGGAAGATTTCAGAGGTGGACTGCATGATCAGGGTGCCACTCTTCTAGTGGAATCTGAGAAGAATTATCAGCTAGAGGAGCAGCCTCCATGTGTGCTGGTTCTTGTTCTGCGTCAGACTCTGCATCTTCTATGTGGTCACTTGTTCCCTCCATACAGCACTCCCTGTTGGCTTTCGCTATCAGGCTGTGATCTTTTTTAGTTAGCATAGTGAAAGATAGGGGTGAGCGATTAGGCATCTCTTGATTACCTTCCTCCTCATCTTCCACAGATTCTTGAGCATCATACATGTGCTGCTAATTATCTGTGTTTGGAGTTTGCTCTTGCTCTGGAAAATGCATGGGCTTTTCTAAGTAATGATCATTTGCATTCAGATTAGCCATATACATCTCCAGCACTTTACCAAACATGTGTGTTATTTCATTTAATTGATCACACAAAGTATCTAGATATGTATCTCTATCAATGTCTGGATCCATGTTTTTGCAAAGAAGCTCACTGCGTCTTATGAAACAGTTCAGAGACCTACTTGGACATACTCAAAGGCAGTTTTCAATGAGGTCACTAGGGTGCAGCTTATAGATCGGACCAGAGGTCATTTAACTCGAGGTCTGTTTTAGCATGATTCAAGAGAAAAACAGAGGCAAGATTTGACACAAAACTAGGATCTATAGATCGGAGAAGGAGCTTTAACCTTTCGTGCTTTGACATCAGAAAGAAACATCCAAGTAGCAAGCTCGGAGTTCACAAATCAGCTAGCAGGAAATAACATTTGCTACGGTGGTTAAACCACATGAGTTTACCTATGATATATTTCTAATGCGTACCAGAAGACCAATGAACAACATGGAAAATGTAAATAACAATGGGATAAGAATAACATCACCCGTAGTAATAGACCAGAAATCTGTGAAATTGCTTGATTAATTGATGAAAAACTAGTCACATACACTAAGCTCAAATAGTTGATTACAGTCTCAACTTTCTCCTCCCAACGTACTACTTTACAAACTACTTTCTAAACTCTGCAAAAACTATCTCTAACAGTCAAAGATGAATGCCTACAACTACAACCGCAATAACACAGTTCAACCATTTACAAAATGTTCACTGGGGTTCTTTATAGGAAAAATGGATAGCAGAAGTAGTTGATGGACATTAAATCGATTCATTAAGACAGAGTGGGGGATGGTGCTTATGCCCACTCTGCTTAATAGCAATGCGTTGTACTTTGTGGTCTGGTTCGAGGTCTCTGTCAGGTTGATAGTGACCTAAGATGTTTCTTTGGAGTCCTTTCTGACTGTAAGGCACTCTATTTTTTCTTTTGAAGCAAGTAAGGTGACTGAAGGTCTTCTGGGTTTCCATACCTCCATTAGGGCGTACTGTTCTGAGAAAATGTACTGCTGATGCTGAGAGAAAATATGGCTTGATTGATTTTCTCTTTATGTTCAAACTACGTATTTTCCTTTTATCATGGAATTAGGTCTCAAATATTGAATTAACAGGCCTTAATCTTCTTAATATGTCTCTACTATTTCACTGAGCTACTGCTCTAATGGCCTTCTCTGTGTTTCGAATAGCAGTGACTGCGATTATGGAAAATAGACTAAATTCATCACTCTGTGTATCCTGGACAATAAAACAAACCAACTATCAAAAAATTCATAGGGGGCTAACAAAATATTTATAATTTTTTTAATTTTCAATTTAATTTAAAAAATATTGTGTTGTATTGTGTGTATAAGTACAGTGTCTTGTTGATGATGGAGGCTTCGATGCCTTCATCACAATTAGAAGTAATTCATATAATCGATAGCCTTTTGTAATGACCCGATGCGATGAGTTCATCGCATGCTATTTCATATAATAATGGGCCTCTATGTAAGCCAGGGTCCGCGGGTCCACAAGACTACGTGGCATTATCATATTGTATAGCAAGTTGAAACGTATCGAGAGCGTTTTCTTTGTGGCCCAATTGAACAGTGAAAGGAACTGGAGCCGATGCATATTATAGGCAGCAGCTAATAGTTGAACTTGGGTCCGATTAACAATCGGCATCGGAGTTTTTTGTTTGAACCATTTGTTATGCTATAAGTCCGAACCCAATCTATGTTATATGGTGCAGTTAATAGTTGATTGCGGGTTCGCGTTTCAATCGGCATCGGAACTTTTTGTATTGGCTGCTTTGTAATATTATATTTCGGATACGATGCAGTCTATAAAGCGGATTTAATCTCTTTTCAAGTTCGTCGGTATATGCACAAATTAAATGTTTTAATGTTTTTATGGCGTGACAAAAGGTTTTGCAACATTTGGTTTGTTGTATTGTTTTAAATATATACAAAGTGCATTTGTAATAGGCCCTACAAATTTTAGTTTAGTTTCATTTTATATAGTTTTTGTTTTATGTTTTAATATGCGTGGCATATATAAAGTAAGAAGCCGGAGAGGCTATTGTAACAAACTGCAATGTTTTTATTTTGAAAGCATATCAGAGTGTGAAAGATGGTATGTAATTTTTTTTAACTTAATTTAAAAAATAAAAATAAAAAACATAGAGTGTGTATTGTTTTTTTCATTATTTTGTAGTGAGCATGACGGAAAAATATGGTCATGATGAAGCATGGTCAAATAAAAAAGGCAAAGAGTAGGGAACATAAAACTAATTTTATTCTTAGGACAGTGTTTAGACATAGAATTTGGTGCATTACTATTAATACTGAATATAAGAATCTGCAAAGAAAAAAATATGAACTTATAAGCTAAGGAAGCATAAACTTAGAAACAACTCTGAAGATGTTATGTGCAATTCTATAATTGATCTGCTTTTAGAATGGATTTCAGATTTAGATTTATTTGACATTCATAGCTTTGCCCCTCCTTCTAGTCCCAAAAATGTTGAAGCCTTGAAAATTAGCAAATTTAAAAGAGAATATCATATGACAAAATAAATTAATAGTGAATAGATAGAATGCAGCAATTACGATGCAAAATCAACTCCGAGGTACATAAATGCAACTCTTAAAAAATAATTCTGCACAGAATCACCAGATGTGACCCTTTATAGAAGAATATAGAAGTAAATGTAGTACACAAATCTAATCTTCAAGTCAAAAAATATTACAAATCCAGGGCCCCTCTCTAAATGCATGAAAGGGGTTTAAATAGGTACTCAATAAAACAAAATAACTAAAACTATTCCTACAATTTATCTAAAATAAAATATCTTAAACTAAAATGCAAACTTGTAGTAGACTAGCTCATTAATCATTGATTGAGGTGGATGAACGAAGGTGGCAGAGATTGAGCATATCTTGGACTTATGTTGGCCGAGTCAACTTTGCATTGATTTCTGGATTACTATGTGATTTTGTTGTAGCCAATGTTTGAAAAAGTGTTGGTGCTGCAAAGAAAAGGGAAAAATTAGTACAAATCTTGCTATTTTGGATAACATAAGTTAAATTGCATATATCTGATTTTTTGTTGAAAGATGAAGAGTAATTATAAGTATACCTAGCCTTGGTAGGGCTTCCGTTGTTGTCAACAGATTAGATCTCTTTGTCTTCGTTGATTGAAAATGTACCATTGATTTTGAAATTGTGTAGCATATACATTGTTGCTTGTTTCCTTTTAACATAGTCTTGAAAAGACATATCTTCTAGGTTGGGATGTAACTGTTTCAACAGGAATTTGCTTCGGATGCAACATTGAAAATTGGTGTTGTTGGACTTGATTATGCAATTAAGACACTGTGAATAGGAAAGGGACGAATTTTTATTGCACTTTAGGCAATCAACTGTATTCTCCTCTATCATTGTAGAGGCTGGTATTGGTGAATTGCATTCAACACAAATTGGTTCAAATGGCGTAGAGTAAATGCTTGCAGTTGTCAATGTTCCTTTTATCTGTTCATAGATGAGCACAAGTAGTATATGTCAAAATAGAAACAGATGGAGAAACAATTGCATATTGAATAGTAGAGGTACTATTTCATTTTTACTTACAGAGAATGTTGGAGGGTTCAATTTTCTGAGTTCTTCTGCTACTTCTGCATTCAATTTTGTGATGAATGTAGCTTGCATTGTTCGAAGTGTTCTGTCCTTCAGTTCTTTCCTGTTTGTTATGTTTTTGAATAACATAATTGGTAGATGGCCTTTTTGCAATTCTTTCTCAATTTCATCATAGAGCAGTGCAAATGTTTCAAATAATTGCAACTGCAAAAGAACACAGAAAGTTTTTTTTTTTTTTTGAAACTGAATTGAAATGTAGGATGCAACTAGCAATATAAAAACATTGCAAAGTAATTTATGTTACCGTTGCTCTATTGTCATCGAAATTTCCATCTTTAATTTGCAATGTATATTGGAAAGCAACTTTCCGTGCAGCTGTCACAACTGCTTCAGTCGTTCCAATTGGATATGTTTTTGTATTTGATGTAAGCTGTTTTATTGTAGTATCTGGAATGAATTTGTATTCTTTGCAAATTTTTGGTATGTTCTATATGGTGCTTAGTTCAGTTAGCAGTAGAATCCAATCACAATCACCACGGTCATAATTTGTTTTGGGAAGAACTGTAAAATTTGTAATAGATATTGCTTTTCCTGGTGATATTTTTTGGCTATGTTGTTCAATAAGGTCAGTTGGTATGGACAATGTGATTGTCATTATTCCTTTGGCATCTGTCAAATCTGCACGTAGTATTTTTCGTGCTTTGTGGACTTTATCAAGATATGTACTATAGATAACCATAACATCTCCATTGAACATTCTTCCAGTTTTGCGAATTTTTAGTTCTCCAATGGTAACTGGAGCTAAATATGTTGCATTTGATCTGTGTATTGATGATGTTGATGTGGGAAAACAAACAATTATAAGTAAAATATATTAGTGATAAATATGAATGTTATGTGAATGGTACGTATAGGAATTTGTTTCAAGTTTACTTACTTGTCTGATTCAGTTGCACTTGATATTTGTTCTTGTTTGTCTATTCTAGCTTGTTGTCCAGAAATGCGAGATGAAAAAGATGCAATGTCACTGAATGGTGCGCTTGAATGCAAGCACGAAGTGTTTGGTAAATTTTAATAACTAAGAATAAAAATAAAAGCATAAGGTTATTGTATATTGTATTGGAAACTGAATATTAGTTATTGACAGAAATATTAATTGCATTTTAAAACTTGGATAATGGAATAATTATAAACTATACAATATTAAATTCAGAAAATTCTATTGGTGCAATAGAGATATATACTGATCTGAGTTTCAAATATTAAAAAAAAATTTGGCTGATAGAAAAAATGAGTCAATTCCAGTACTATAGAAACGTGTAAATGCATCTAGTACAGATGTATGAAAGTTCAGGTACCGCTGATTGGCATGAAAACATTTACATATGCATCAAAGACTAAGTAAGTTGGGGGTAATAAGCAAGTCTGGATGTGTTTCTTGATTAAGCTCACTTTCCAATTTTGTTACTCATTATGGGTACTTGGAAGTTTATAGAATATATGTGTTAATCAAGATATATGTCATTTGAATTTGTTCTACTACTCAACAAAAAATAACATAGAAACACCATAGGACAAAAAAAACCAAAGAAAAAAATGTATAGATCAAATTTCAAAGATAATAGGGATATTAACAGAAATAATGATGAAATTGGACACATTTTGTTATGCATGTAACAGTTCTGATGTAAATAAGAAATTGGCGATGATTGCCAATTTTAAGCATGGAACATTATTGAGATGATGAAAAGGGAAACAAATTGTGTTGTGATGCTAAAATACTGTAGAGAATAAGATTCAGTATTCTGTGGTGTTTATTGTTAAATAACTCCAAAGTGGCTATATATAGTTTGCAATTTGCAATCGGGCGTGTCTCACTTGTGCATGAAAATATTACAATGTGTTGGAAGACAAATTCAAGAATTAAAATGAATTCTGTGATGCTTGAGAAATAAATTATTGATGCATAGTATAAGTCTATATGAAGAACAGTGCTATAGAAGTCAGCACTAGTAATATAAGAATAGGTCTTGGAATAGTTTTGTAGAAAGAAATAAAGAGTTAAACATAGAGATATATCTATACATATGCATTCAAGGGTAAGTAAGTTTGGTGTAGTAAGCAAACCTGGATGTGTTTATTTATTTTTGTGACTTGTCTTTGTCTATTTGACTAATTGTAGAAAGCTATAGTAATCTGCAAGACATACAATTAGAATTCAAAGTCATAGTAGTTAAGAGGCTATGATACTATTGACTAGAAAAAAGCATTAGACTGGAAAGACTTTTTTTAGTAACAAATTAAAAGTATATTTGGTAACAATGCTCACTATTGATTTTGTTTCTATAATAAGGATATGAATATGCAAATCCGATACTATTGACTAGAAAAAACCATTAGACTACTTTCATTTGTACTATGTTTGTGCTGCATTTTTGTGTTCAATGATGAGACAAATAGTATCATGGTCGCTCTAATATGTATCTAACCTGAAAGTCTTATAGCTAGAAGTTATGTTTGACCATATGTGATCAATGATTGATAATTGTTGATTGTTGTTTGTCTCTAAAAGAAAATGAAGGTTGTAATTGCGCATATACAATCTTAGTTTGTTTGTTTTATTGTTGCTTTCAAGCATATTGATGTTGAAATCACCAACAATTGCTATTGTTTGATTTGAATGTATTTTGCATAATGCTTTTGAAAGGAGATCCAATGTATTGTTCAATGTTGCATATGGCGCAACATAGACATTCACGACTATAATATCCATGTCATGAAGAAGCACATTTGCTAATGTAGCTTCAATGTTATTTTCTTCAACATGAATATGGTTCAAGATCTTTATATGCTTTTTAATACAAATTATCAAACCATGTTTACTATGATTTGATATGCAATTGAATGTTTCAAGTATTTTTGGAAGAATTGAATTATTCAAATGTGTTTCTTGTAAACATAGGATGTCAGATTGCATTAGATCATAGTCATTTAACAAATCATCAATATGTATTTGTAAACTGCGAGTGTTTAGAGAAAGAATTGAAATGTATGCTTTTGTTTCTAATAACGAATAGTTGTAGTCTAGTTGCCACTTTGCATTTTTGTGTAAACGTTCCATTTCAACAGAAATTTTGTGTTGAATTCGGAAGTTTTGTTTCTTAAATGGACTAAGCAAATACAATGATTGTATGTTTCTCACACGAGAAAGAGTTGTATATACTAATCCATGGCGTCGTATTCCTAGAGGATCAAATGCAAGATTGTCTAGTGTCAAGCCTTGTGATCTGTGTATTGTACGTGCACATGCTAGTTGGATTGGAAATTGTTTTATGATTTTCAAGTTGCCTGTTTTTGCTAATACAGAAATTGGCTTTGTTGTGCATAGTATGGGAGTCCAATCACTAGAAATTTCTTTGCTATATATAAAAGCAAATTTATGTGCTTGTTGACGGCCAACATGTTCATCATAGAATTTGATCCATATTACATCAAAATTGTCTAACTTTACATATGCTTTAATGATACCATCTGCACCATTGACTAGACCGTCTTGTAAGTCATAGTTTCTTGCATATATTTCAACTAGCATGTTAAGTTTTAGGACAATTTGTGAAGGCAATGTTGCCATTTGTGCATGAGATGGTATGTATCCATCATTTTCTTCTTCGTAATCAATTGCATTAATTACAATTTCATCACCAGGAACAATAGACAACATTTTCTTGTTATGTAATGCTACATCTTTATTCCTAAAAAATAGATAGGGGAAAGTAGGATCATTAGGAGAATTTTGAACACAATGGCTATTTAGGTAATTCAAATCATCTTTTGTTTGATTATTTAAACGCATCCTATTCAAAATGCTAATGAATTTTTCATTTGTTTGACGCATTGCAATGTGAAATTCATAGTACTTTACATGTTCTTTCCAAAAGTCGTATGTTTTTGGTTGCCTTCTTACTGTAGGTTGTTCAAATATTAGTGAATCTTGTATAGGTTGTGCTTGGTACAAGTCGCCACAAAATATGATATCAATGTTTCCAAAGTATTTTGTTTGATTGTGCTTAATGTTTCTTAATTGATCATCAATTTGATATAGAAAACAACTTCCAATTAGAGATACTTCATCAATGAGAACAACTCTTAATTCTTCGTATAGTTGTGTTAAGTTGTCTAATACATCGTTGCTAAGTGGAATAAAACTAGATTTGTTGAAAGGCATTAGCAATGCAGAATGAATTGTAACTCCACCTGCATTATACGCAACTTTACCTGTATATGCTAATATCAAACCTTTTGGTTTCAAAGGATCTGTATTGTAATGTTCATCGTAGATGCGCATGAGCATTTGGAATATTGCATTTGCTGTAAATGTTTTTCCAGTACCAGCTCCTCCAGTCAAAAATAAGTAGAATGGTTTGTCTATGTTCTTTCATTTTTTCATTGCAATGTCTTTCAGTATTGCTTGTTGTTCTCTATTAAGCATTCTCCTAATCTTGTAGTATTCTTCATTGCTAAGCATAAATGGATGTTTTGTAAATTGAAAACCAATGTTAAGATGTCTTTTTTTCTCATTGCATTGGGGAAATTGCAAATCTTTAGCCAAGTCATACTTCTCAGTAACATCATTAGATATTTCAGGTTTTTTTATTGTATGATTAGAAGCTGCAATGCTGCTATCAATTTTTTGAATTGCTTCTTCCAAATCACCCCATTTCTTGTTCATGTTATATGTGAACTTAGTTTCATTGTTCTTTATTGTGTTCTTGTGCAACATGTATGCACTCTTCCATGTAGAGGAGTCTTGCTTTAGTGCATTTTCATTGTTTTCGAATGGAACATATAGCAAAAGTTTTTCTCTGTAGTAGTTTTCATAGTCAATGTGTTTTTTGTATTTAATGAAACGAATTACTTTTTCTTTTTGATATTGGTTTGCCATCTTTCCTATACTTTGATACAAATTCGGCTAAACATATATGCTTAATAGCATTAGGTCTATTGATATAGTAATAAATTATAGAACTGCACATAACATCTTCAGAGTTGTCAGGAATTTGTTTCAAAAGAGTAGTTGGTTTAAGTATAAATGTGCGTTCATCTATTGGTGCTGTGTTTATAAAGTTGCATTCTCTCGAACTATGATTCAATGGTAGTGATAGAGCTATGTGAACTGCTTGTTGAGCTGAAATTTGTTGAAGGTTAAGCAAAGCATTGCCTAGAGACCGTATCATTTGAATAACATCAATTTTGTTGTTTTCATGCTCTTTTCGTATCCTTTTGAATGGATTTGTCATAGATCTGTCAACTTTGGTCATATATGAACTGCAATATGAATTTGTAGCATATGAATTTAGAACATATTGAGCATCTTTATTTGCATTCCATAGGTGTGGCATATTGTATGCAAAGCTATTATTCCATATTTATGATGGTTTTTGTTGCAATAACACCGTTGGTTGTGTTAATGTACTTTGTATTAATTCGATGTATGCAGTTTCTGTTAACTGGAGTTCATCTAAGAAATATTCATGACTAGTTGATATGTCATAGTGTTTGTGTTCTAAGATGCTTTGCAAGGACAAAACTTTTTCATTTGTTGAGCCATGCACCGAAGTAATTGGTTCAAGAATCCTTGTTCTTTTCATTGGTAGCATTGGAAATTTGTATCTACACTGTGATGCTTTTCTTTTCTTACAGCCTTTGGTATGATGATGTTTATGTATCTTTGTGAGTTCTGGATCAAGGTGATTTGTGCTACAAGTTATATAGTTATCCAAGAAGTTTTCAATTTCTGAGTTAGTATTAAGTCCATATATTGGAGAATTTTCTATCCATATAAGAGCATGTTCATGTGCACTACCTATATTTTGGAATTCAGTTACAAAGTAGTAATCTAATATTTTGCCAAAAAATGTGCTATCTTGACAGATCAATTGCTTCAATGCATTTGTCTTATGTCTATAGTAACGTGTACATGTTACTAGGTCCTTTCTGACAAGATAATCAATATTGCATTCCTAAATTGTTTCAATGTGTTTTTCTTTATTTCTATTGCTATGTAATTTATTAAGAGTTTGTACTAGTGGTGTCCAAAGATGCTCTGCACTTGTAAATGTAACAAAGAAGGTTGGAGGACCTAATTGTCGTATCATTGCAAATATATGTTTCTACATTTGTTTATGGTAATCAGGAGAAATTCTTATGTGTTTGAAATCTATGTATCCAATGTGACTTTTTAGTAACTTTTCTAAGTTGGGCTTATACTTAACATCCTTTGCTAACAACTTTCTTCCTTGTAATTTTCCTTTTATTATTCGTACTGAGATGCATGACATGACCTTTTCAATGAGTATTCACATTTTCTTGAAGAACAAATTTGTAATGTGATAGGAAAAGTGACCACTGCAATGCATTAGTTCCCATTTTACTATTTCTTGATAACGAAATCTTTGTACTATATCATTGTCATGTGGATTTCCAAAGAATAGTGTTAGGAAACTCATTTCTTCTGCATGTTTTTCTTTTAATTTTCCAAGTGGTCGTTGTCCCTCAGCTGGTGCTATTTCAATAATCTTGTCTTGTAAATCATGAATTTGTTGGGAAGCTATGAATCCATGTACCAAGGTTTCAGTTGGCCTTTGACTTTCTGAAGTGCTATCAGTTTCACTTTCTCTATCAATGTTGTCATTGTTGGATTTATTACCTTTATTGTCCAATTCAAGTATATGATTCCAATTGTTATTAATGGAAATGTTTTTAGTTTTATGCAAATTTCGAGAACATAGTTCTTTAAGTGCTCTCATGAAAATATGCACACGCACTTTTCCTGTTTGATATGCATTCTTGTATTCTAGTCGTCGTTTTAATGCAATAGCAATTGTGATTGTATTGTTTATGGATTGTGGCAATGCTTTTTGGACAATGTCCATCTGGACAGGTACATTGATTATTGAACCAGTTAAGCCCATTTGTGATCACTTCTTCCCACATTGTCTTATTTGTGCAAAGGGAATTCTCAATGCAAAAAGTCTTTCCTCAAGCTCTGAAAGTCTTGTTACAGTTTGCAATGGCTTATTACGTCTTATTTGTTCAGGTGTTGCAAAGCGAGGCAACTTGGCATTCGCAAGTGTTGTTTTGCAAGATATGCAAATAATATTTAAATTAAATGTCTTCTTTTTTCCAGATATGTCTATGTACATTTTTTGTAATTCAAGTCCAATGCTTGAGATGTTCTTTTGAAATTGCAATGTCTTACATATTGGACATTTGGTTTTTGGTGTGTCTTCAATTTGTCGTTTGTAAATTTCTATGGGAGTACCTTTTCGTAATGAACAATTTTTATTTGCTATTTTATTTCTATTTTGTCCAATTTTATGTGGGCCATTTGTACGTATCAATTGTTTCAATTTGTGCAAGTTTATTCTATTGTTGGTGTTTTCATGCATTTGCACTATTCTTCGTTGCAAATTGCACCGATTTGTACTTTGATTTGATAGTAATGATTCATAATGAATATGTGATGTGCTTGTTTCAAATGATAATATGTTGTACGTTTGGTTGGAATTTGTTTTTTATTGGTAGTAATTCACAATGGTTTTGGTCGTAAATGACCACATTTGTATGTTTACATTGAATATGATCGATGTCCGTTGCAAGCAAAATGATGTTCCTTCAACTCTTCCTTTTTCATATGGCATTGCCATATTAATTAGGTATTGTTGCCAACCTGCAACCATTGTTTGATTTTGAATAGTTTCATTTGTTAAGTGTTTTTATATACAATTTAATGCATCGTTGCTCCTAGCCATTAGTGCATTGCAAAAAGATTGGACAATGTAGATTCTGAAAGATTTTTCATCAAATTCAGGAGCTATTAAATGACAAATTGCACTAAACATGCTATTAGCACATTTTGACATAGTTTTTTTTGCTATATGCAATCCATGAATTTGCATTTCATGGACAACGGATTCATAATGGTTTTCAAGATATTTGCAAAGAGGTTACAATGAATAATTTGGTACAAAGTTGCATCTACATAATCTTTTGTATAGTAGGGGTTCAAAATGTCCACTAGTGGGATCTGTATCATGAAACAAAATGTTTAGTGGAATTGTATCTAGATCGCGATTGAAGAACAAATACCTTGTTTTCATTGTTAGTGACCAGAGTCCAATTGGTATGTTCAACCACTTTGATAGCCATCGTATGCAAAATGTATCTCCCCATAAGCCTCTTTCAGATTGGAAATTGCTATTAGATGCAGGAAAACGCAGTCTACGAAGGTATGTATCAACATCGTGACTTCCATGAAGTTGATATAACATGACAGGATCTAGTTCATATTGATATGATTCTTTTGCCTCTGCGTCATTTTGCTGTAGACAATTGAGAAAATGGTCTGTTATTCCATTGTGCAGTTCAATAGACGAGTAACGAAAGTGAAGAAGCACTTCAAATGCATTGAACAAACAATCTCCAGGAGTATATGCAAATTGTTGTAGTCTAAAGAGACTATGGTTCATTAAAACGACATCAATATTAGTATCTATTCAATGTTTTTTTGTTGGATGGTAGTTTTCAATGTCTATGATTTCAACCATTTTTTTCTATATATTTATTCTTCAGATTCGTATGGTGATTTGTTTACTAAGTACTATGTATATTAGATTTTTTTCTTTCAAAGATGCGAAGAGCTTCTATAATATTTTTTGCTTTATTGAATATATCTTTATGATAATGTTTACTAGCACAAAATACTAATTTTACTATTATATTGTATCTTTGGTTTCAAAACAATTAAATAAAAGAAGCAAAGGTGCAACTAACTAGTTCCTATTTTGCACCTTTCTATATCTGAAAAGTATCACTGCAAAAAAAAGAAAATGCAACATTGATTATTGTCTCTAAAAACATGAATCTCACATATAAGCTATGTATTCTAGAAATAATTCAGTTTTGTATACAATAGAAAACATGAAATACAGATTGAATGTGTCTTGATTAGAAAAGCTAATCTTGCTAGCTGTAAACAACATAGTTGTAATTACGAATATGTATGTACAGTTAGATATGCACTATAGCATAGTAGCATCTTGAAGGCAATAATAGGCTTGATACAAATAGTTGAACGTGAGAATTGTCTCATCTACTACAAAGCATTCATCCGTTATGCAATTCCCAACTTTATTGCACGAAAGCATGTACTTGCAATTCATTGTAGCAAACATTGGTCAAGATGGGTCAACATAATATGGACTAATTCTATTACTATATTTTGAAAAATTGGTGGTTACACTACTTTTTGTCATAAGAAAAAATTTTGATTTCAATGACAAATAAATGTATTCCATGACGATTGCTAATAACCAACTATTGTTCTATAGACATTAACAATGGTGGTTTATACAACAACAACATTTGGATCATATGAAGTCATACCTATACGACCTGGTACAACATCTAGATTTAGAGTATTGACTATTTGTTTTTTTCTTTGCGTTCCTTTGTATTGATCTTTGACAACTGCTTATTATTTTTTTCATATTAAAAAATGTACTACATACAAAAACAACATTTGCACCATTTGAAACTGCAGCTAAACCACTTCTCACAAGTTCTACATGCAAAGTATCCAACACTTGTTTTCTCTGTTTCTTTGTTTCTGCATTCTATTTTGATATTAGCAGTGTCTTCTTCTTCTAGTAGTTGTTGTAGCGTCTTTGAAAGTTGTATGTGACTACATTCCATCGTTCCAAATTTATATTTTCGATTCAATGCAACAAGTGGCACCTAACTTTGTTAAAACATCAAGAAAAAAACAACAAATTAACTATCCAAAGGTATCAACTGACTGAAGAATAAGAGCAATACCAGAAGTTGAGACATAGTAAGTTGTGCGCGATGATGTGAATAATAGATGACATAGAACAATTTTGATTTATACTATATGAAATCTTTAAGATCCTATAATAATAACTTAGGGCATAGGACTAAGACCACCACTACCATAGGTGCATAGCAATAAGACTAATGTGACTATTTGGGTAACTACTCTAATTTGCTATAAATCTCTAGACTATAGTGTAACAAGTACTATTCTCAATAAGCTATAACTACATAATCTATAAACCACCCTTAGCTTTGCATCTTTTCTATTAGCTACTTCTGTTTTCACTGTTCTATTTTTTATCTCCAGTTTTTTTGTGTTCGAACTGCTTTCTAAAATGGTGAACAATGCAAAGGCTTTATGTCGAAGGTTTTAATATGTTTTATATGCACGACAAATTTTTTATAAAGTACTTTGTTATAAGAGCTAATGTTAAAACATTTCAATGTTTTTAATATCAGCCTTCATTTTGGGTCGCTCCGAAAGGGCGTATTGCTTTAGTATTATTTTTAGTGTAATATGTACTGCCACATATAAAAGGCCCAAGAGTCTTTGTAACAGTGTCATATGTTTTTATTTTAATAAGCAGAGCAGAGTGCGAAATAGGATAGGTTTAGATGGCAGTATTATTTTTTCTTGAACTGAAAGACATAGAGTCAAATTTTGTGCACTCTGTCTTGCAACAGTCACTATTTTGTAAAACCTTTTGTGAGCAGGAAGATCAACACGAAATTCAGATGATATTTCAAGAATCAGACTAAACACCTAAATATTGGGAACTGGAAAACTATGAACCTTATCACAGATTGTAGATGCAAGAAACGGGACTGTAGCGATCAGTCGGGAATTACTTCAAGAGCATCATCATACGTCGAATTTGGACAACGTCAATCAAAACTTTTCTGACAAAATCGATAGCTTAAGAGAACGGGACACTAGCAATCGCTCGAGAATTACTTCTTTTTTTGTTGAAAAGTAAAATTACGATGTAATCTTCGTTGAAAATAGAAACAAATTTCAAAACATACAGTTTGTGTGATGTAATTTTTGTTGAAAAGTAAAATTATGACGTAATCTTGAAGTTTTTAGGAAAAATTAAAATTACAATGAAGTAATTTTTAATTAAATAATAATTTAAAATAAATTAAAATTAGGAAAAGTATTTTATGTCTTTGAGAATTAAAATTATCGCAAAAAGTTTTTAAGCCGAACAAGAACATATTTTTTCATCTGCTAATACCGAAGCTACAAATGAAGTGGAATTTGATTCAGAAAATGATGATGATAATAATCTACATTTTTTAATAAACAGAGGCTTTAGTAAACAAAGTCGTTCCAAGGGAAATGACTTTGAATCCTCCTAGGCTCATATAAATGGTATTCTCATGTTAGAGACCTAACAAAATTCTATTTTCTATGTTTCCTCTGTATGATATAATCTTGAGAAGTACTTCTAAGAACTTTGTAAATTTGTTAAAAAGAAACGAGAATTGTAGGATGCACCAACTTTATCAAATTTGAAAGGAATTGCAATCATCACTATTCCATCGGCTATCATTTAAAAACACAGTCCATAATATGTAAATTGCAGGTAGAATATCATCCACTTTGCACTCAGAATCAAAGCAAGAAAGCAAATTTAATGTGTGGAATTACGTGAAAGAGTAAGAGAAATTATGCTTAGCAAACCTTGCAGCCAGATGGGCACAGTTCCAGCCTAACTTGCGAAAGCTTGTTTACAGAGTGTCGAGTCACATGATAAATCTACTTGCATATGTCTTGAGCATAATACAAAAAATTTGACGGTCAAGAACAAAAAATCTAAAGAGCAGAAATAAAATTCACAGAGCTTTAAGCAAAAGAACAACTGCAAAGTAGAAACTGGTACAACTGCTATAATTTTATGCTATTTAATTTTGAATTAATGGTTGTTGATATCAAGAGATCTACATGAGATGTCTATGACATCACTAGATCCTCCAACTCAGATCTGCATTTGCATAATGAATGTCATAAATTACATATTCGATGCAGAAAACCTTATTGTTAATAATGATTCTATGTATGATTAATAACATTGAAATTTGAATTTTATTTTTTCCATGATGGTTTTCGCAGCATAATTGGTGGACAGCTCTGAGCATTTGTACAATCAAGAAATGACCGATGATAAATGTAGATTCGACATGGATTTAGTTTAATGTAATCCTCGAAGCGAGAAAGGATAAATTTGTAATTTGTATTCTTTAATAAATTATTTAATGATGTGAATGCAATGACTCTTAAAATTATTTTCAACCCAGTAGAAAATATATTAATAACTAACTTATAATTTAATGAAAACTAAACAACTTCACATACCAAAATTCAATAATTTGGAGCAGCAAGTAAAAACTATGTATATAGTAACGTAACTAGAGAAATATATTGCTAATGAATAAGTTGTATGGGGTCTGATCCTTATTGTTGCTTACGATAAAAGTCTTTATATAATTACCTATTTCCTTATAACCTCATCTTTATTACCTATGGTTTCAACTATACTAGATTCAGAATAAAGCATATTTGAAGAATAAAGTTAATGTGGTAAGACTTGAAGGTTGTTAATCTCATATTAATTGAAAAGGTTTATAACCTTCAATGCACAAGCTTTTGTACAACACTAATAGAGTGAACTGCCCAGATTGACATGTATTTCTATACACAGGAAACGGAAAGCGAATTAGTTAAAATAGGAACTTGAACAGAATTAATAGAGCCATAAAAATTGGTACCGAGCACTTAATGAGATAAGATCTCGAGAAATATCAGAACGATTAAATTTATATAATTACTCACAGTACAATTAATACTCATCGCTGGAGTATGTCAGAGGGGTGGAGTTCGAAAACCGTCAAACTGTGAAGTTAATCTACATATATACGAAAGTGATATAGTTTAGTTCAAATATAACTAATTTAAGTAATAATCATCAACATATTAATGTTTATCATGTAATTGGTGAAAATTTGAATCTGAATTAGAAAAATAAGAATTATTTGCTATAGCTATTTAACGTAATCCCAATTACTAAAATTATTTTTTTAAAATGACAATTTTAAGTATTATTATTTGTATTAGATTTATTTAACATTTGAACAAATTTGAATCCTAATATTTTTTTACAATTATTTTTTTTTTAAATAATTTTTTAAAGTTTTCATAATATAAATAATAATAAAAAAATGATAAAGTTTATTTAGAACATAATTTAATTTAAATTTTAAATTTCTATAATTGCATTCTCTGTTATTGCTTGTATACACTGTTGTTGTGTAATGTTATATCATAGAACCTCAAATATTGATACCAAAATCTTAAATAAATACATCGAGGCAATTTTTAAAATTCATTTTTGATCTTTTGCGATGCAATGAATAAATATAAAGACAAAATAACAATCGCATTGCAAGTCTTCAATGGTGCGCAAGATAAATAGAATTTGATTCATGCCGATTTTCCGATTGCAATGATCGCATCGCAATTTGTTTGAGTGAAAACGTTATTTCCAAATCCCGATTGCATCGGAGATTTAAAATGAAGTCGGCTGCTATAATCTATCTCTGAAAATGCAATTGCAATTAGTGCAATCGCATCGGAATTTTGCAATGAGACGAATGTAATGTTTAATCTCTTTCTCGAGATGCCATTGCGATAAATCGCATCAAATTGTTATAAATAAAAAAAGTGAAATACTTAATATTATTCCGAAATGCGATTGGAATTGAGCACGATCACATCGAGACTTCTCAAACCAATAACAACTCTTTAAAATAACTTTTCCGAATTTCCGATTGCGATTTACTATTCATTTTAACATATTTCTAAGTATAAAATTTTTCTAATATGTTCGAAATATGTTAAAAGGCCTTTTAACTGATGGGATCGAAAAGTTTTTAAAACTTGTAAACTTCGTGAATAAAATGTGATATGCATTTTTTTTATTTATGGAAAAGATACAAAAAGCGGGGCCTATTTTAAATGGGATTTATTCCAAAAATTTAAAAATGGGGAGGTTTGTTGTATAGTACAACAATTGGAGATTGACTGGAAGCAACAACTATGTCTGAAAAAATGAAATGAACAGGCTTATGCAATATCAAAGGTTAGCGTTGGAGTTAGAATATGAAAGCATATTATATGTGTAGTGTGTATTGTTTTAAATCAGACCCGATGCATATTATTCAGCGGATTTGATAAGCAGATTTGGTGTTGGTTTTTAAACCATTAGCAAATGCATAGATTATAATAAATCGAATGGACAGAAGAATTTATTAACTTTGTCGTACCCTCACGAATCGCATCGAGGAAAATCATAACAGTGGAACATGTTAATAAAAGTGCCGATGGCAATAACGGAGTCGATGTGTTTATGAAGTATGATTTATATGTATTTGAAATTTGGGCTTAGAGTGCGTAGACTTAAAAAATAAAAATGAATATATTTTGTATATGGATACAGAGTGTAAGCAGGTAGGCTGAGCACAAAGATTAATTATGTTGGGGTTCCTATGTTCTGTCCAGATTGGCAAAACCAAAAGATAAGACAACATCAAATCGCTTTGGGATTCAAGGATCTAGCCCTCCTAAATCCAGAGAGGGATCTCTCTATGAATGAGTTTAAAGATGTGATCTTTAAAACCTGAAATGTGATATTAGGCTAGTTATGAAGAGCATGGGTTTTGTTGTTTGTTCTTTGGTTGGGCAAAGACATGATGAAGGTGAGGGCAGCTCAAAATAAAGGGTGAACATGTCTGCAAGTGAAGGAAGGATTCGGCTGACAGAAAAGGCAAAGACAGTTTTAACCCATTGGGCTATGGAGTCATAGGAGGATTTTAATTGGACAGCAAGGTTCAAGAAGGATCTATGGGGCAAGTCACTTATGTCAACAGGATCTCTTAAGTTGATTTTATGGAATGAAACAGATAGGAAATGGAGAGCAAAACAAATGAAGAACAGTGAACAGCCTAAGATCAAGTAAGTGCTTCTAAACTATCTTGCTTCGGCATGTACTTAAGGAAAAAAATAAAAGTATTATGAGATCAGGTAATTTCTTTTAAACTAGCCTGCATTGAAGTACTTTCAGTTAGAAAACATTTAAAAAATAGTTCGAACAACTTAAGATCGGGTAAGTGCTTCTAAAATATCCTGCTTTGAGCATATTCTAGAGGAAAACACATATGATAATAACAAAGATCAATCTAGATTAGGCAAGTTCTTTTAAACCAACTTGCTTTAATATACTTTAAAGGAAAACACAGAAAATACTTATTTTAAAGAGCAATCTAGATTAGGAAAGTGCTTTTAAACCAACCTGCTTTAATATACTCTTCAAAGAGAACTTTTGAATGAAGAAAACAAGGAAATAAAGCTTTCAGTGAGAGTAGGGTATTGTTGAGAGTAAATCCTAGTTCTACATTTGTTGTTATTTATCAGAGAAACTGGACAGAGTGAAAAACATTAAAGAAAATAACAATTGACAGTGAGGAACACATCACCATTGACACAAATCAGGATCCCATAAATCAACAGCTTGTATTTGATGTTGAAACCAGTTACAATCGGCAAGCCTGGTGGGTCTCTACAACTTCGAACTTCTCATATCAGCTTATGTATCTTCAAGTCGCAAACAGGGCATCAGTAGATACAAAAACTATTACATGCATTCAGATGTCCAGAAACCAAAATTTTCTCACCTTCTATAGAAGTATTTATAGAAGAAAGAGGAGGTGGGATCTGGTAAAAGATCTCCTGGGTCAATTAATACAGATTGATGACTTCTCGGCCTTTGAGTGCCTCGATGAAGAAATTTACAGGTGTTTATCTGCATTAATTGATTTACACTTAGGATTAAGCTCGGTGGGAGCTTTTGTTGACTTTTGAGGCTTTATGTCATGTTGAAGTAACTTTTTTTCTGCTCCCTGAGGCCTAATGATCAAAAATATTTGTTTCTGGACTGTTCTTAATCTTTAAAATTATTTTTCCGACAATTAGAGATAAGATCTTTTATTTTTATTAATTGTTCAGCTGTCTTCGGGCAAACACCTCTTGTTTCAGATAATGACTAAGCCTTCTTTGATTACTGTGAGGCTGCAGGTGCCTTAAGGAGACGGAGAGGGTTTGATTAGCCTCTGCTTGGGGCGGTGGAAGCTTTCTCGGATCGACAGTTGTGTTCGTCTCTTCCTAAAACACCTTTAAGTTACTTGAGATCTGTGTTTTAGGTCTAATCAGGCTTATCCTGTGCCTTCCGGTCTTTATGACGTCTTTATCTATTGATTTAGGCCTTTGATTGAATATGTGTGCTAATCCTTCAAACATGAGTTTTTGCTTTGGCTTAGATCTTTTAACACTGATACCATTTGCTTCTTTTCTACATTGTTGTGTCTTGTTGATGTGTAGGCTACGCAGGGCTCATATGGCATCAATGCCTCATGAAAAATTGACAAGTCATGGAGTTTGAGCCCAGCAAATGGTTCCCTTTAATGAATCAAAGGCGCGGGAATCGTCATTCCCAGCCTTCGGCTTTTCTTTCAATATAATGGAGAACCATTATCACCAACAAAACACGAAACCAATTAAGAAATCCTGCGTTTTGGGTTAAACTACTTCAGAGGCGTGGGAAGAGAGCAGGGCTGTTGGATGGCATCATCCAACGGTTGGGATTCATTTAGAAGAGGTCAAATGAGAATGGAGGAAGAGAATAAATCAAATCTGTCGATCGCGCGGAGATCGACAGTCGGGATTAGTCAAAAACATAAGGTGGAAAGGCGAAAGGCAATGGAATAAAGCGGGAAAGATCTGGGACCATCCGATCTGGACACGTGGACGGTCAAGATCCAATCGGAGGATTGCAATCGGTGGGGGAAAGAGGGAGGGTGTAACGAAAATCGCCGATGCGATTGCGTGATCAGGAAGGGCGATGCGATTGTGCGATCGGGGAGGGCGATGCGATTAGATGACAGAGCGATTGAGCGCTGGCCGTTGATCTGAGGATCAGATCAATGGTGGGGAGCAAATTAGAGGGATGACCAATCGAGAGCAGACAAACTAATGCATCAAACAAAAATTGTGATGCGATGTAGCGCGGGTTGTTCGATCGGCTCCAGATCGACGGCAGATATCGCTTTAACTGTGCTCCGGCGGAAACCTTTTGAAACATATGAAAAACCCAAATTTTCAATATAAAACATTTTTTTGCTGTCGGGCGGATTAATATATATATATATATATATATATATATATATATATATATATATATATATATATATATACGGAATGGTCATGGTTCCCGATTGCGGGGCCTTTGATTATATGGAATATAATACGCTCGGATCGTATACAATAAAGGGCCACTCGCAATCGGAGATTTCGGGCTTGGGATTTTCAATCTAACCATTTAAAACTTGTGATGCGATTAGCACCTCCAGACTCTTAGCACTTGGTCCTCGGGTGAAAGTCATAGGGAATGAAAAGTGGATTGGGCAGAGTTTTAATAAAGGGACCCAATCGCATCAGAACTTTGATGCGGTCTTTCAATCTGCCCATTGTGAATTTTTCCGATGCCATTGCGCTTCGGGTCTAGCACCTGGTTCTAGGGTGTGGGCACGTGGAGGGGAAGTGGTTCAGATTTAGCCCAAGGGGGCTTAAATCTGTAATACAACAAAGGCATTTTTTATGGATTTTCCACGGATTTTAAAAGGATTTGAGGTTTCGGCAGAGTTTAGAAAAGATTTTTAAACTCTGCAAAGGAGATTTTATGAAGGGGAGATGAGGAAAATAGAAAACAGAGGAAAATGATGGAAAAAAGAGAGTAAAAATGAAGGTTAGTTTCTGAGTGAAGGAAGAGGAGAAAAGGATATTTTACAACAGTCTTTCTCATGGAATTTTTAGCAGAATTTCTGAGTTCTGAAGGGAAACAACAGTGAATATTTTCAGACAAGGGCATAAGATCTTCCAGAGGCTTCAAGAAATAAAATTTTGGCAATGACACTATTTCTTGAAGGCTAAACAATGTTTTGGCCACCTTTTGATAGAACACATTTTATAGGTGGCCAACAGTGTCTCCACTTGGGGATGGTGCCTTCTTGAAGGCATCAAGAACTTCAGACCTGCATTTCTCTGGGAGGCTGATCAGTACCTCATCCATTGGGCTACCTTCTTTGCTGGGAAAATCTTCTTTTTCTGAAAACATATTAGCAGCTAGGAAAAAACAATGGATCTTCATCAACCAGCTTTCTACCTACCCAATCCTACTGATCTCACATTTTTTCTTCATTAGAGTGCACTTGGATTGGCAAACTCTTTTACAACATTTTATTTTTTTGAAAACAGGAAATCTAATCTATTTCTACTCCTTATTTCTCCATGGACTCAGATTAAACAATTGAGTCCATATAATTCTCTACCTAATCTACCATATGTTGGGATTAAACTGTCTAATCAGATTTTATTCTCTAAATTCTAGAATAGAAATTTAAAAACAGTCAAGTCAAGATTAAACTATTTGAATTGCTGTGATCTATGGCATAAAAAAAAAGCTACAAATAGATATTTATTTTGTAGAAAATTTAAATCAAAAAATGGAAGGCTTAAGATCTGAAAGTTGAAGCATTTCCTTCATTTTTTTTTTTTATTTTTTTTTTTACAGCTTCGTTTTGACTCTAATTGAGTTGTTCCTTCTTTGTCTGACTGGTTAAGATTTTGAGCTGATTAGAACCAGATTTACCTATGTTTTGAGTCAGAATTAAACATATATTGGAGCCAATTCTTGATTGGAAACTTAGGTTTAGTTTTTGAGCATGTTTGAACCTTTAATTTCTATCTTAATCTACCTACTGATAAGCCAAGATTAAACAGTTTGGAAAATCTAATTCACTATCCTATCAATAGTAAATTTAAAACTAATTAGTCAAGATTAGGCTATTGACTAACTAGGAGTGTGTTTTTCAAGAGTGGTATGGGGCTATACCTTTATTGTTTTTTACAATCTGCCCTCTTTTCTCTTTCTATTATTTTTGTATTTTTGATTTTCTAAAAAGAAGAAAATAACATATAACTAAATGCTCAAAGGTTGAGCTTTATTGACATTCCTATCTAACCTATTCTAACTTGGAATATTTACATCTTCATATGATACAAAAGTGCCAATGCAGCCAGCTGAGTAATGTCAAGAAGAAGAAGAAACTCTGGCTACTTGTCAGAGGTATCGATAGTATAATTTGAAGATTAATCTTCAAAATAAAAACTATCGCAGAAGGTGACATATTTTCATGTCTCTGGCTCTTGCAAAGGATCAATGCTTGATAATTTGAGCCAGTTGGGATTTCCACACACTCTTCCAAAGGATCAACAAAGAAAAGATGAAGGTTATCTTCTTTTTGGTCCTCCATGTCTGGTAGGCTGTCTGTATCCCGGGCAGCTTAGACACTGCATCTGCAGTGTGGCCGTTGTAATCACACTCTTCTCTTTCCTGGCTGGGAGTATTTGGCATATGAGCACCAACCAGGAATACCTCTTCTTCCACTGGATTGAGAAAAAAGCTATCTTGGGGTAGAGTGTCTCCTTCATCTTCTGAACTGGAGGACTCATCATATATTGTAGCTGAGTCCTCTTGGAGCTCCGGTATGTTCTGCTCTATTGGGTCGAGCTCTATGAAGAAATCTATAGCCACTGATCTCCAGTCATATGCAATTTTCTACTGATGTCTTGTAACGAAGTGAAGCAAAGGTCCAGATACCCTTCACCGTCTTCTGCACTTTTAAAGCTTTCTTCATCAGTATCATAAATAGGTTGACTTGGCTCATTACTCCCTTGAAGCTGATGGAACTGATTTTCCTCCCACAAATCTGTTAATGATGGCTCTGCAAGATCAACTTCTGTTTGGAGAACATCATCATCAGATAGATCAAAAATAGGAAAATCATGAATGTAAATAATGCTACCAGTCAAACACATTGGATTCTCAGCAAGACTTTCTTCATTCTGATTTACATGTGAGATTTCCAACTCTATACAACAAATTTCATCAGATGGATGGGCAAGAATGTCTGTTGTGCAAAAAATTTCAGAGGTTGGCTGTCCATTGATGATCTGATATATTCGTTCTTCTTTCAACGGGGAAAATGGTCTTGTGTTTCTTTGAACAGAAGTGCAACAGCTCCCTGCTTCTCTTGAAGACTGGATTTGAGGTAGAATGTCATCTAACGCCTCAAATGCAAGGGATGATGGATCAGAATTTGAGTTTTCAGGAACATCTTGAGGAATATCTGTGGTCTCTTGGCTGTTTTCTTCCTCAGTTGATTCATCCATGTTCTTGTGATAGCTAGGATGCATATGAAATTCTTGAATGGTTATTAACAGATCTTCAAGATGCATATTAACCAAATCCTCATCAATATCTAACAGGTATTGTATGATATTCTGAGATTGATCACAACAATCCCATGATAAGTATGGATAGTTTCCTTTATAATTCTTGTAAAATACTTCGTGCATGTCCTTTAAAGAAAACAAACTTTTGGGTTCTAACCATTCATACCAATTCCTAGCTTTTCCTTCTAATGTTGCCATGAACATTTTCATTAGGAAATATTCGTGCCATTGAACTTTTCACCTCCACACATGTATATGAAACTTGATGAGATGTAGCAAGGGGTCATCAACATTTTCACCCTGAAAGGTAGGTAAGTTTTCTAACCAATATACTTCAGGCATTTTGTGTGGGAACCCAGGGATATGCTCCCTGCTCATTGGGGCATATCTTCATTATATCCTTGGAATCATTTTATAAATCAAGAAAGAGGTCACTGTGTCTAGTCAATCAGTTCAGGGTCTTCTACCAGTGGAGTCATTTGGTCTTTTGGGAGTTTCAGAGTGTGGAGTCACCAGGTGCAAAATTTTTAGCTCGTAAGGAGGTAAAATATTTTATGGTTCCACCACCATGTGTTTCTTGTAGAGCTGCAAGGTTTTCAGGAACTGAATTAGCTCTCAAGGGTGATCTGAAAATAGTTGAAAATTTTATCTTAGGAGACTTCCTGAGGATACTTTCTGGGTTATCAACTATCTCAGGTGGATCTGGGTCAGGATAGGCTCTAGTATGAATTTCTAGGAGCCACTATGTTGTGTCTTTCAGACCGGACTAAACAAGAAAGGTATTAAACATATATGACAATATTTGAGAGGTTTAATTTATCTTTCGCTAAGAAACTTTAATCCTAAAGCCTCTTACTTATTTTGAATGATTTTATAATGGTTATGGGTCCTCCCAGTGGAGTCTTAAGGTTTATAGGATTGTGGAGTCGCCAAGTGGAGTTTTTAGCTCTTTTGGAGGTAAAAGGTTTTATAGTACACTACCATGTTTATTGACTACCAATCTGAGATATTTTTGGGTTTTTTAAGTTTATGTGGTTGTATGGAAAACTAAAGAGCTTATAAAAGCTGACCAAGAAACTATGAACTCAAAACTTCACCAGTGGAGTCGCCATTATGTTGGCGATGACAATGGGACACAAAACCAAACTATGAACTCAAAAAGTCCCTAGTGGAGTCGCCATTATGTTGGGGTTCCTATGTTTTGGCCAGATTGGCAAAACCAAAAGATAAGACAACATCAAACCGCTTTGGGATTCAAGGATCTAGCCCTCCTGAATCCAGAGAGGGATCTCTCTATGAATGAGTTTAAATATGTGATCTTTAAAACCTGAAATGTGATATTAGGCTAGTTATGAAGAGCATGGGTTTTGTTTGTTTGTTCTTTGGTTGGCCAAAGAAATGATGAAGGTGAGGGCAGTTCAAAATAAAGGGTGAACATGTCTGCAAGTGAAGGAAGTATTCGGCTGACAGAAAAGGCAAAGATAGTTTTAACCGATTGGGCTATGGAGTCATAGGAGGATTTTAATTGGACAGCAAGGTTCAAGAAGGATCTATGGGGAAAGTCACTTATGTCAACAGGATCTCTTAAATTTATTTTATGGAATGAAATAGATAGGAAATGGAGAGAAAAACAAATTAAGAACAGTGAACAGCCTAAGATCAAGTAAGTGCTTTCAAACTATCTTGCTTCGACATGCACTTAAGGAAAAACATAAAAGTATTCTGAGATCAGGTAAGTGCTTTTAAACTAGCCTGCATTGAAATACTTTCAGTTAGAAAACATTTAAAAAATAGTTCGAACAACTTAAGATCAGGTAAGTGCTTCTAAACTATCCTTCTTTCAGCATATTCTAGAGGAAAACACATATGATAATCACAAAGAGCAATCTAGATCAGGCAAGTGCTTTTAAACCAACCTGCTTTAATATACTCTAAAGGAAAACACAGAAAATACTCATTTTAAAGAGCAATCTAGATCAGGCAAGTGCTTTTAAACCAACCTGCTTTAATATACTCTTCAAAGAGAACTTTCGAATGAAGAAAACATAGAAATAAAGCTTTTAGTAACAGTAGGGTACTGTTGAGAGTAAATCCTAACTCTACGTTTGCTGTTATTTATCAAAGAAAGTGGACAGAGTGAATAACATTAAAGAAAATAACAATTGACAGTGAGGAACACATCACCATTGACACAAATCAGGATCCCATAAATCAGCAGCTTGTATTTGATGTTCAAACCAGTTACAATCGGCAAGCCTGGTGAGTCTCTACAACTTTGAACTTCTCATATCATCTTATGTATCTTCAAGTCGCAAATATGGCATCAGTAGCTTCAGAAACTATTACATGCATTCAGATGTCCAAAGACCAACATTTTCTCACCTTCTATAGAAGTATTTATAGAAGAAATAGGAGGTGGGATCTGGTAAAAGCTCTCCTGGGTCAATTAATACAGATTGATGACTTCTCGGCCTTTGAGGGCCTCGATGAAGAAATTTACAAGTGTTTATCTTCATTAATTGATTTACACTTAGGATTAAGCTTGGTGGGAGCTTTTTTTGACTTTTGAGGCTCTGTGTCATGTTGAAGTAACTTTTTTCTGCTCCCCGAGGCCTAATGATCGAAAATATTTGTTTCTGGGTTGTTCTTAATCTTTAAAATAGTTTTGCCGGCAATTAGAGATAAGATCTTTGATTTGTATTAATTGTTCAGCTGTCTTCGGGCAAACACCTCTTGTTTCAGATAATGACTAAGCCTTCTTTGATTACTGTGAGGCTGCAGGTGCCTTTAGGAGCTGGAGATGGTTCAATTAGCCTTTGCTTGGGGTGGTGGAAGCTTTCTCGGATCGACAGTTGTCTTCGTCTCTTCCTAAAACACCTTTAAGTTACTTGAGATCTGTGTTTTAGGTCTGATCAGGCTTATCCTGTGCCTTCCAATCTTTATGAAATCTTTATCCGTGGATTTAGGCCTTTGATTGAATATGCGCGTTAATCCTTCAAACATGAGTTTTTGCTTTGGCATAGATCTTTTAACATTGATACTCTTTGCTTCTTTTCTGTATTGTTGTGTCTTGTTGATGTACAGGCCGCGCAGGGCTCATATGGCATCAATGCCTCATGAAACATTGACGAGCCGTGGAGTTTGAGCCCAGCAAATGGTTCCCTTTGATGAATCAAAGGCGCGGGGATTGTCATTCCCATCCTTTGGCTTTTCTTTCAATATAATGGAGAACCATTATCACCTGCAAAACATGAAACCAATTAACAAATCCTACATTTTGGGTTAAACTACTTCAGAGGCGTGGGAAGAGAGCAGGGCCATTGGATGGCATCATCCAATGGTTGGGATTCATTTAGAAGAGGTCAAACGAGAATGGAGGAAGAGAATAAATCAGATTCGTCGATCGCGCGGAGATCGACGGTCGGGATTAGTCAAAAACATAAGGTGGAAAGGCGAAAGGCGATGGAATAATGCGAGAAATATCTGGGACCGTCCGTTCTAGACACGTGGATGGTCCAGATCCAATCGGAGGATCGCAATCAGCGGGGGAAAGAGGGAGGATGTAACGAAAATCACCGATGCGATTGCGCGATCGGGAAGGGCGATGCGATTGTGCGATCGGGGAGGGCGTTGCGATTAGATGACAGAGCGATTGAGCGCTGGCCGTTGATCTGAGGATCAAATCAATGGTGGGGAGAAAATCGGAGGGATGACCGATCCGGAGCGGACAAACTAATGCATCAAAAAAAAATTGCGATGCGATGTAGCGCGGGTTGTTCGATCAACTCCAGATCGACGGCAGATATCGCTTTAACTGTGCTCCGGATGAAACCTTTTGAAACGTATGAAAAACCCAAATTTTCAATATAAAACAAAGTTTTTTTGTCGGGCGGATTAATATATATATACGGAATGGTCATGGCGCCCGATTGCACGGCCTTTGATTATATGGAATATAATACGCCCGGGTCGTATACAATAAAGGGCCAATCGCAATCGGAGCTTTAGTGCTTGGGCTTTTCAATCTAACCATTTAAAACTTGTGATGCGATTATCACCTCCGGAGTCTTAACACTTGGTCCCCGGGTGAAAGTCATAGGGAATGAAAAGCAGAGGGGGCGGAGTTTTAATAAAGGGACCCAATCGCATCATAACTTTGATGCAGTCTTTCAATCTACCCATTGTGAATTTTTCCGATGCCATTGCGCTTCGGGTCTAGCACCTGGTTCTAGGGTGTGGGCACGTGGAGGGGAAGTGGTTCAGGTTTAGCCCAAGGGGGCTTAAATCTGTAATACAACAAAGGAATTTTTTATGGATTTTCCACGGATTTTAAAAGGATTTGAAGTTTCCGCAGAGTTTAGAAAAGAGTTTTAAACTCTGAAAAGGAGATTTTATGAAGGGGAGATGAAGAAAATGGAAAATAGAGGAAAATGATGGAAAAAGGAGAGTAAAAATGAAGGTTAGTTTCTGAGTGAAGGAAGGGGAGAAAAGGGGATTTTACAGCAGTCTTTCTCATGGAATTTTTAGCAGAATTTCTGAGTTCTGAAGGGAAACAACAGTGAATATTTTCAAATAAGGGCATGAGATCTTCCAGAGGCTTCAAGAAATAACATTTTGGCAATGACACTGTTTCTTGAAGGCCATTGAGTTGCGATTAATCGCATCGGCAAATGGAAAAGAAAGGTTTATAAAGCTATCGTGCCCGAACTTTTCAAAGGTTAGCGTTGGGGTTAGAATGTCAAAGCATATTATTTTCTTCAATGAATTTCACCAGGACTAATGATGGAAGAGCTAGATTTGATGTTATTACAGCCTCTTTACCATAAACTAAATTGAAAGGTGAAGTTCCAATAGAAGCTTTAAGAGTAATACCATCAGCCCATGATGCAAATATTAAACACTTGTCCCAATTCCTTTGGCTTTGATCAATAGTCCTTTTAATGATTTTGAGGAGATTTTTATTAGTGGATTTAGGTAAACCATTACCTTGTGAATAACAGTTAGTTGAATATTTCAATTTAAAACCTCTTTTAATTGCAAATTCCATTATACTATTACCAGGAAAATAAGATGCATTATCACAGACCAGAGCATTAGGTACACCAAACCTAGTAATGATGAATTGATCGATGAAATAAATAATTTCATCAGAGTTGGCTACCTTTAGAGAAATTGCTTCTACCCATTTTGTGAAGTAATATGTTACTGTGAGAATGTACTTATGCTGCTTGGAAGAATGAAATGTTATCTGACCAATAACATGAAGTTCCCATTCCTCAAATCGTTCTTCAATGTTTACTGATTGTAGAGGGAAAGCTAGCTTCGTCTGCTTTTAATCTTAAAGCACGTTTATTCTTATAGCTGAGATTAGAAGGAGCATACACATTTTTCAAGTAAAATATCAGATGAGCATACTGAGATTCAGAATCTGAACACTTATCTGACTTACTAAAATAGCATTCTCTGAATCTTGATTTTCTGATATATTATGAGCTCCTGCTAATAATCTGCAAAAACCTTGTCCTCTAACAATCTTTGCTGGTTTAATTTCAATACCACATTCTTGCAAGGCTGTTACCCAATTAGCCTTTTCTTCTCCTACTTCTCTTTGAATTAGTAACTTTCTTTCTATGAAGCATATTGTTGCCTTCAAGATGCTATTATGCTATAGTGCATATCTAATTGTACATACATATTCGTAATTACAACTATGTTGTTTACAACTAGCAAGATTAGCTTTACTAATGAAGACATATACAATATGTATTTTATGTTCTCTATTGTATACAAAAGTGAATTACTTCTAGAATACATAGCTTGTATCTGAGATTCATGTTTTCAGAGACAATAATCGACGTTGCATCTTCTTTGTTTTGCAGTGATACTTTTGAAACATAGAGAGATGCAAAGTAGGAACTAGTTACTTGCAACTTTGCTTTTCTTATTTTATTGCTTTGAAATCAAAGATACAATATAACAGTAAAATTAGTATTTTGTGCTAGTAAACATTATCATAGAGATATATTCAACAAAGCAAAAAATATTATAGAAGCTCTCCTCATCTTTGAGGAAAAAAGGTCTAAGATACATAGTACTTAGTAAACAAATCACCATATGAATCTGAAGAATAAATACATGGAAAAAAATGGTTGAAATCATAGACATTGAAAACTACTATGCAGCAAAAAAACATCGCATAGATACTAATATTGATATCGTTTTAATGAACCATAGTCTCTTTAGACTACAGCAATTTGCATATACTCCTGCAAATTGTTTTTTCAATGCATTTGAATACTTCTGCACTTTCATTATTTTGTCAATTGTCTAGAGCAAAATGACACAGAGGAAAAATAATCATACCAATATGAACTAGATCTTGTCATGTTATATCAACTTCATGTAATTCACGATGTTGACACATAGCTTCATAGAACATCAATTTTCTTCCAATGGACATCGATCATATTCAATGTAAACATACAAGTATGGCTATTTCAATTATATACTACAAAGATTTTGTTACCAAGAAATAGTAAAATGGGAACTAATGCATTGCAATAGTCACTTTCCCTATCACATCACAATTTTTTCTTCAAGACAATGCAAATACTCATTGAAAAGGTCATCTCATGCATCTCAGTACAAATAAGAAAAGGAAAATTACAAGAAAGAAAGTTGTTAGAAAAAGATGTTAAGTACAAGCCCAATCTAGAAAAGTCACTAAAAAGTCACATTGGATACATAGATTTCAAACAGATGGGAATTTCTCCTGATTACCATCAACAAATGCAAAAACATATTTGCAATCACACGACAATTAGGTCTTCCAACTTTATTTCTTACATTTACAAATGCAGAGCATCTTTGGACACCACTAGTACAAACTTTTATTAAATCACATAGCAATAGAAATAAAGAGAAATACATTGAAACAATTGAGGAATGCAACATTCATTGTCTTGTCATAAAGGATCCAGTAACATGTACACGTTACTATAGACATAAGACAAGTGCATTGAAGCAATTGATCTGTCAAGATAGCACATTTTTTGGAAAAATATTAGATTACTACTTTGTAACTGAGTTGCAAAATAGAAGTAATGCACATGAACATGCTCTTATATGGATAGAAAATGCTCTAGTATATGGAATTAATATTAACTTAGAAATTGAAAACTTATTGGGTAACTATATAACTTGTAGCACAAATCACCTTGATCCAGAACTCGCAAAGATACATGAACATCATCATACCAAAAGCTATAAAAAATAAAAGCATCACAGTCTAGATACAAATTTCCAATGCTACCAATTAAAACAACAAGCATTCTTGAACCAATTACTTCAGTACATGGGTCAATAAATGAAAAAATTTTGTCCTTGCAAAGCACCTTAGAGAAAAAACACTATGACAAATCAACTAGCCATTAAGATTTCTTAGATGAATTCCAGTTAACAGAAACTGCTTACATCGAATCAATACAAAGTACATTAACACAACCAACGGTATTCTTGTAACGAAGACCATTAGAAATATGGAATAATAACTTTGCATACAATATGCCACACCTATGGAATGCAAATGAAAATTCTCAATATGTTTTAAATGCATATGCTACAAATTCATATTGAAGTTCATATATGACCAAAGTTGACAGATCTATCACAATTGCATTGAAAAGAATACAAAAAGAACATGAAAAGATAAAAATTGATGCTATTCAAATGATACAGTCTCTAGGCAATGCTTTTCTTAACCTTGAACAAATTTTAGCTCAACAAGCAGTCCACATAGCTCTACCACCACCATTGAATCATAGTTGAAGAGAATGCAACTTTATAAACACATAACCAATAGACGAACACACATTTATACCTAAACCAACTACCCTTCTGAAACAAATTCGTGACAACTGTGAAGATGTCATGTGCAGTTCTATAATTGATGTGCTCTATTATAGCTTAATTGTAATGTGCAGCAACTAATAAAGATAACTCTGTTTAAGAAATTAAACAGAGCTATATTAGCATACTGTATTCATCATTGTATATCATTTACATACACTTATGAAAGATAAATATTTCTAATGTACTCAAAAATGATATATATAAAGAAATATTGTAAAATGAAGCACACATAAACGATAGCAAATTTAAAACAAAATATCATATGACAAAAGAAATTAACAGTGAATAGATAGAAACACCGTATCCATCTTGAGACTTTCAAATGAAATCTAATACACTAATCCAGCAATTCCAATGCAAAATCAACTACAAGGTACAGAAATGCAACTCTTAAAAAATAATTATGCACAGAATCACAAGATGTGATCCTTTATAAAAGAATATAGAAATAAATGCAGTACAAAAAATGTAATCTCCAAGTCAAAAAATATTACAAATTAAGGACCCCTTTCTAAATGCATGAAAGGGGTTTAAATAGGTACTCAATAAAACAAAATAACTAAAACTATTCCTACAATCTATCTAAAATAAAATATCTTAAAATAAAATGCAAGCTTGTAGTAGACTGGCTCATTAATCATCGATTGAGGTGGATGAACGAAGCTGGCAGACATTGAGCATATCTTGGACTTCTGTTGGCCGATTCATTTTTAAATGTAACTGTCTAGTGTACGTAGCATCAGAGAATTTAGGAATGATACATTGAATAGCATTCGAAAGGAATTTGATGGCCATCTGTTGACTATGTGGCTTGATCAGATAAGACCACATATTATCCCATGAAATTCCTTGAAGTTTGCTAATTTTTTTATTTTTATCGATTATCTCTTGCTTCCACCTAGAATCAGCTTCTTTTACTTTAGGTAAATCGCCTGGAGTACAATCGGAGATCAAATTAGTAGCGTACAGGTTGTCATTAATCAATTGTGTTGTATTATTCATTAAACTTTTAGCCCTTGATGTAGCTCTTTCTAATTTTATTAACTGTTGTTCCCATTCCGTAAATAGAATTTCCTTATGTCTCTCTTCAATTCTAGGAAGCTTAGCTTTTCTTCCTTCCTCTGTATCCTGCCATGAAATAAACTCGGAAATTTTATCATCAACATCTTCAATTTGTTGCCTAACAGTGACTGATTTATCTATCAAAGATGATGTAACTTCGTACAAAGGTTCAATTTGTGTCAACTTTAAACAAAATTCATTTAACTGTTGAGATACTAGTTTGTTCATTTCAAGAGCTTCAGGAATGAATTGATCTAGCTTGGGATACTCCTTCAACTTGTCCATTTCTGATTGGAACATTTTTTCCTGTTCAACTTTTGAATTTCTCTCATTTTGTAAGAGATTTTGTAGCTTTTCTACTTCTTGATTCAACTGTTGTTGTTTTCCCAAGGCTTGTTCATCAATCTTTTTCTTTTCAAAGTTGAGTTTCTCTTCTAGTTGTTTAGCTCTGAGCTCTGCATCCTGTATCTGCTGTTCTAACTCAATAATATTTTGTTGACCACTTGCAACCTGTTCTTCAAAGATAGCAATTTGCATGTCCTTTTGTTTTATTAGTTGTGAAACTTCAGAAGATTTATCTATAGTGGTAGCACTATAGGCACCAGCATAGTGAGACAATTTGGTGAGATCCTCAGATGGATCCACCTCATCATTTTTATAAACAACATTTAGCAACTCCCCTGTGATGCCAAAAGAGCATCTTAATTTGTTCTCCTCCTTTTCCTTTGTTTTCTTACTACAGCCCTATGTTTCGAACTGTAGAATATATCTAAAGGAGGGATTCCTTCTATCTTTAGCATAACTTCTCCAGTCAGGTTTTCAGGAATGATTTCCACATCTTGATCTTTGGGATCGTCACCTTGAGGATTGTTTTGCAATCCTATCTCCTATGCAAATTGTTGATATTGATTTAGCAAATGAGAAGAAACAACCAATTCAGTATCTAATTGTCCTCCAAGTTGAGAACCTACATCATTATTGGGTGCCTGTTCAGTATTTTTACTTTTTGTACTTCCCTTTTCAATATGTACCTGGGTATCACTGCCAGTGTTCTCTTTTTTTGTTTGCACTAAAGGCTTCTGTATATATTTTTGAGAAGCTGTTTCTGTTTTGGCACTCTCGGATTTTCTGTTGTCATCCTTTTTCCCTAAAACAGGATCAGCTCCTTCTACTTCTTTACCAGAAGTACTTCATGCTTGTTGTGATGCTTTCTCCTGTGTCAGAGCTCTCAACTAATCAAGAGGCACAGTAAGTAACCTTTGGCTTCTATACAACAAAAAAATTTCAAGTCCTCAGCCTGTAACTTGGACTTGGCTGAATCAAAGACTTGGGATATATCATCCATGGAAACAAATAAATCATCAAAAATGTCTAGTTCATGCTCAAATTGGGCAATTGAAACAGAGGTAGTAAAATCATGTGCCACTTTCCTTGGGTCGTATTGTCTTCCAGGAATTGTTGAAAACTTAAGACTAGAAATATTACCAACTTCTTTTTCATCATGAGAAAAACTATTAAGAGTATAGTCACCACAGTTAAAAGGGAACATAGGCCACATAAGTTTTTTATTGCTTTTCAAAACTCTAGACATTCCTTCAACTGTCAGTTGATAGGAAATCTCTTGAGCTAAAATCTTATCTGGAACATATAGGGGAATGATATGTGGCTGAACAATACTCCCAAAAATTATGATGTAAGAGAATTTTTCTTCTCCAAACCAATCTCCAATAGCATAAAAATCAGTCTTGGCTTTATTGGACAGTCTAGGAGGGAAATGACCAAAAATGGTTTGGTAGATTGGAATTAGAAAACCATGGCAGACTCTGTAAACATGAACTTTGAAATGTTCTTTCCATAAGAAACTATGATACACATGAATAGGAATAGGTTCTTTTGGAGTCCATTTCCAACCTAGCATGGGGAACTCATAATTGAAACAAAGGGCGTCCAAAATATAACCACAAAAATGGAAAGGCGGAGAATTCCCTGAATTCTTATCTTTTCTATACTCTAGAATTTGATTAGCTATCTTATCCGACAAAATGACAGCCCAATCCATAATTTCAGAATTAACAGCAGAATGAATTAACGGGACCATTTGAATAGAAAATCTAGCAGAGTTGTCGTTTTCGAAAAACCTACACATCATTGTTGCGGCATAACAATATGGAGGTGCTAGAGACTCTACATAGTACATACCTGATGCCTCTTGCTTATGTTTCTCAGGGTTATTCTTCCATTCTTTGATTGGCTCTGCGTGGTTTGCATGTTTTGCAGCATATTCTTTAAGAAATTCTTTGTTGTAAATCTTTTGTGGATTGGGAAGATGGTACATTGCTTTAATGTCTTCTGCCCTAAATGACCCGAACACTGATCCAGAATCAGAAACAAAAGTCTTGTTTTCAATGGTCACATTGTCAATGACCCATCTGATAACATCATTGTAGGGAAAAATACTCGCCCGGGCACCAACTTGGTGTAAAAATGAATTTGCCAATGCACTAAGTTGAGATTCAGAGTCAGACTTTGAATCTTCTTCATCAGGAACAGTTTCTTTGGGCACAACAACCCTAGGTTTCTCTCTTTCAAGAAAATTGTATACATTCTCCCATGTCATCTTCCCCATTCCTTGACACGAGGTGTCTGTGACTAGCTTGAGCTTGGCTGGTTTTTCCTTGGGCGGCATGTTTAGCACAGGAGCATTTGCAACAAAAGCAGTTTTAGACTTTCTGCTTCTATTTGACATTTCAGAGTTGGATAAACTCTCTCTAGTTCTGCGAATAAAAGGATTCGAACTTTTGTTCTCCAATTCAAACGAATGCTTTCAGCTAAAATAAAACACAATAATGAGAACAACTACAAAGATTTTAATTACCATTTAATCTCCCCGCATTTTCAACATAAATGCTCTCCAACGCGTCACATTCGCGTATTGAAAACAAAGTAACCCACGATCCTCCATCTTATTTTGAATTAATATCGTCGTACAATTGGAAATCAGAAAATCCTTGTAATAAACCTTAAAATTCACCTTTTATCTTTTGCAATGCGATAAATAAATATAAAGGCAAAATAACAATCGCATCGCAAGTTCTTTTGTTTTGGACTCATTTCAATCGTAAGTCTCGGATCCGATAAGTTTTATAAGGCGGATTTGATGTCCACATCCCATAACAATTTGGGAATATGTTTTCTTTGCTACTGTTCAATGATGCAAATTTCTTATGTCTTCGAGCGATTGCAATGGCGAGTCTTGGACCCGATAAGTTCTATAAGGAAAATTTATTTTCCATATTTGGTTTAAGTTTTTTCACATTCAGCGAGGTCCACAATTGCAAAAGGTTCATTTGATACGTTGTACTTTATCACACAATGGAAAACTTTGATAAGTTTTCTTTTGTAATACTTTTACCTGTTTTAGTATGTATAGTTTAAAAAAATATCACTATAGATTATTTTATTTTTTACAATATTAATTAAAAAAAATATAACTCTACACTCTCTGTCCATATACGAACTGTATCCATTTTTATTTTTTAAATCTACGCACTCTAAGCCGAAACTTCAAATACATATAAATCACAGTTCATAAACACATCGGCTCCGTTATCGCCATCGGGACTTTTATTAACATGTTCTTCTGTTATGATTTTCTCTGACGCAATTCGTGAGGGTCCCACAAAGTTAATAAATTCTTCTGTCCATTCGATTTACTATAATCTATGCATTTTCCAATCGTTTAAAAACCAACACCAAATCTGCTTATCAAATCCACTGAATAATATGCATCGGGTCCGCTTTAAAACAATGCAGACTACGAATATAATATGCTAATCGCAAGTTATTTTGTTTTGGACTCATTGCAATCGTAAGTCTCAGATCGGATAAGTTTTATAAGGTGGATTTGATTTCCACATTGCATAACAATTTGGGAATATGTTTTCTTTGCTACTGTTGAATGATGCAACGCGATTAAGGCAAATTTATTTTCCATATTTGGTTTAAGTTTTTTCAGGTTCAGCGAGGTCCACAATTGCAAAAGGTTCATTTGATACGTTGTAATTTATCACACAATGGAAAACTTTGATAAGTTTTTTTTGTAATACTTTTACCTGTTTTAGTATGTATAGTTTTAAAAAAATCACTATAGATTTATTATTTTATTTTTTACAATATTAATTAAAAAAATATAACTCTACACTCTCTGTCCATATACGAACTGTATCTATTTTTATTTTTTAAATCTATGCACTCTAAGTCGGAACTTCAAATACATATAAATCACAGTTCATAAACACATCGGCTCCGTTATCGCCATCGGGACTTTTATTAACATGTTCCGTTGTTATGATTTTCTCCGATGCGATTCTTGAGGGTCCCACAAAGTTAATAAATTCTTCTGTCCATTCGATTTACTATAATCTATGCATTTTCCAATCATTTAAAAACCAACACCAAATCTGCTTATCAAATCCACTGAATAATATGCATCGGGTCCACTTTAAAACAATGCAGACTACGCATATAATATGCTAATCGCAAGATCTTTTGTTTTGGACTCATTGCAATCGTAAGTCTCGGATCTGATAAGTTTTATAAGGCGGATTTGATTTCCACATCACATAAAAATTCGGGAATATGTTTTCTTTGCTACTGTTGAATGATGCAACGCCATTTGCCCAATCGCAATCGCAAATCGCAAGTTCCTATGTCTTCGGCCGATTGCAATGGCAAGTCTCGGATCTGATAAGTTCTATAAGGAAAATTTATTTTCCATATTTGGTTTAATTTTTTTCACGTTCAGCGAGGTCCACAATTGCAAAAGGTTCATTTGATACCTTGTAAGGTTAATAAATTCTTCTGTCCATTTGATTTATTATATTATTTTACTTTTTACTATATCAATTAAAAAAAACATAATTTTAATTTTAGCGCTGAAAAATATGCATCGGGCTCGCTTTAAAACAATGCAGACTACGCATATAACACTGTCAGAGACCATAAATGGTCACTCATACAGAGAAAACGACTCGTGCTATCTGACAAAACATAATGGACGGCTCAGCGCACTCTCGTTATTTTGCTTAATGCGGCTCCACATAAAGTACAAGACCCGTAGCATAAATATGAATATTTTTGTAACGACAGTACAAATAATGGTGATAAAACCTAGGCATTTTGCAATAAGAAGTGAAAGTTTTTGGCCAATCAGATAACAGATAATTCAAATTAAAATAATTAAAATAAATACACAATAATAAATCTTATAGTGAACCATGGCAAAAATAAATAAAAAATTCAAAACATATGTCTAATCAAGATGAATTAATGTCACAATCAGGAAAAACCTAATGCGTAGTATCCTCCCAGCGGCAGGTACAATAACAATTAAGTAGTTAGGATTCCCACTGGGGTGTTGGACGGAGTGAACGCAATCCCAAAAGGAGCGTGTGGGATTTAATGTCGGGCGCGTGGAAGGAGATGTAAGGACCTGCTCCTTGGTCCTCTTTAAGTATCTTGAGTACAGGGGAGTTAAAAGAACTTTGTGTGAAACATTCTTTCGCAGGGAATGTTGTAGGTGGTGGCATCAGTGGAGAGTTAATGGAAGAAGGTGCGGTCTGTTATTACTCGCGCGATGCTTGGTTATAGTGGGAAATTTGCATTGAGAGTTATGGAGACTATTTTGTCAAAGAATTTGGCATGCAAATTTCGAGCAGGTGAATGGTTATCTCTGTGGTCGTCTGGTGTAGGAGATGTGGTGTTGAAGTCACCAAAGTTCCTTTCTGCATTCACTGGGGGTGTATCTTTGTCAATTATTGGTTTGGTTTGGGAGTTAAATTTGTGGGCCGGAAGTGTCAACCGGGTAATTTGGTTATCTTGGAACAGTGATGGTTCAGTGGGAGTTACCCCTGCTAATATAAGCTTTATAAGCTTAGTAAATGGTCTAATATTATATTTTTCATTAAAATTAAATTGAATATATATAGATAGATATATATAATTTTTTAATTTAATATATAAATATATTTAATTTAATTTACTATGATAATTATTTTTTACAAATTTATAATATTTTCTTTTTCCAATTTTTTTGTTAATATGATATATAAAGTAGCTTTAAAAGCTAATTTAAGTGATATAAAACCAAATATAAAATTTTCATTTTCTTCAATTTTCTTAAAATAAAAAGATTTACCCAATTTACTATCCATTAAATATAAAATATTACTATAAAATTTCTCATATTTACATTTTAAATTAAAATAAATAATATAATATATAAAATAAAAATATCTCTCACAATTACTTACACTTCTTTCCAATAATCTAACTCTATAACTTCTTACACTTCTTTCCAAATAATCTAATTCTGTGACTTCTTACACTTCTTTCTATAAAATTTCTCATATTTACATTTTAAATTAAAATAAATAATATAATATATAAAATAAATTATCTCTCACAATTGCTTACACTTCTTTCCCGATAATCTAAGAATCTAACTGTGTGGCTTCTTACACTTCTTTCTAGTTAATCTAACTCTACTATTATTATATAGGAATAAATTTGAAGCCCCGTGGTTCTTTAACTTTTTAAAATATTTTTTCATTAAAAAATTAAGTCCATGCCTTTATACAAAGATTAACTTTTTTTTATTTTTTAAATTGATTTTTTATAAATATAAAAAATAAAATAAAATAAAAATAAAAAATTTTATAAATTATCAAAAAAAAATCACGACAATCACTTTTATAACTTGATGATTTTAAATTATAAAGAAATTGACAAGTGATAATGGTAATGTTAAGTTAAATATTATTAGTGATGATATTAAAGCTAGTTGAAAAGGCTGTCATTTAAAATAGCATTTATAGTATGGTTATTAACTTTATTTTTATAAATTACCAGCCTAGATCCATCTAACTCTGGATCTATCATGCGCCGAGAGGGATCAAATCTCTCGAGGTGCAAACCTAATTTTTGAGTGCAAAACTTGAGGAAAGGTTTTCACCTCGAGAGATTTGATCCCTCTCGGCGCATGATAGATCTATAGTTAAGATGGACAAAATTGGTTCTCCGATCGGGAGGCATCAACGTCACATTTCGGATTATTAAATTTTTGTATATTTTGAGATATGAATGGATTTAAGTTGGTTTCAGTGGTGTATTACCAAAGAAAATCTATCGAAGATATAATTAATTTTATCAGTAATATGTAAATATATCAAATATTAATATAATCATTTTAAATATGCTAAATATTTCTGAGATTAACTTGGTCAATTTAATTTTAAATTTTCTTAGTTACCTCAATTCGTTGAGATGATAATTATTGTTAATAACTATAATGATGAAAAATGATTAAATATTTTTTTAAATGCAAAGTGACAATAATAGTGTTGAAAGATAGAAAATGTGAATAATAAGAACGTACTCATGTTACAATCAATCTCAAATTATTTTCTTAGTACATAAATAATCCAATCGCTTTAATGATAATGTACCATCATATATCCAATTACATCAAATCATAAATCAACATATACATTGAAATCAATGCATTTAATGCGAGCAATCAAATAAGATTAGAAAATAACTTCTACATTGAAATCAATGCACCTAATGCAATCAATCAAATAAGATTAGAAACCAACATCTACACTGAAATCAATGCATTTACTCAAAGCAATCAAATAGGATTAGAAATTGCCATCTACACTGAAATCAATGCATTTAGTGCAAACAATCAAATAGTATTAGGAATAATGTACATTGAAATCAATGCATTTAGTGCAAGAAATCAAATATAATTATAAATCGACGTCTAAATTGAAATCAACACATCCAGTGCAAGCAATCAAATAGTATTAGGAATCATCACCTACACTGAAATCAATGAATCTAGTGCAAGTAATCATATATAATTAGAAATAAACATCTACACTAAAATCGATGCAACTAGTGCAAATAATAAAATAGGATTATAAATCACCATCTCCACTTAAATCAATCCATCTAGTGCAAGAAATATTCTTCCCTCTCTCCACCCTCCATCCATATCTATATCCCCTTCCATCTCTTTTTTTTTTGTCTCTATCTCACCCTCCTAAACACACACGCTCTCGCACTCCATATATATCATTCTCTTTGTCGATCACCCTCTCTCCCCATCTCTCTCTTCTTCCCTCTCTTCCTCTTCTCTCCCTCTCCCCCACTAATATCTCTCTTTCCTCCTTTTGTCCTCTCTCTCTCTCTCTCTCCATCTTCCTTATCACTCACTCTCTCTCTCTCTCTAGGAACCAACATCTACACTGAAATCAATGCATTTACTCAAAGAAATCAAATAGGATTAGAAATCGCCATCTACACTGAAATCAATGCATTTAGTGCAAACAATCAAATAGGATTAGAAATCATATACATTGAAATTAATTCATCTAGTGCAGGTAATCAAATATAATTATAAATTGAAATCTAAATTGAAATCAACACATTCAGTGCAAGCAATCAAATTGTATTAGAAATCACCACCTACACTGAAATCAATGCATCTAGTGCAAGTAATCAAATATCATTAGAAATAAATATCTACACTAAAATCGAGGCATCTAGTGCAAATAATAAAATAGGATTAGAAATCACCATCTCCACTTATATCAATCCATCTAGTGCGAGAAATATTCCTCCCTCTCTCCACCCTCCATCCATATCTATATCCCCCTCCATCTATTCTTTTTTGTCTCTCTATCTCACCCCCCTAAAGACACGTGCTCTCGTACTCCACATATATCAATCTCTTTTCCAATCACCCCCTCTCCCCATCTCTCTCTTCTTCCCTCTCTTCACCTTCCATCTATATCTCTATCTTCCCCTTCTCTCCCTCTCCCCCATTAATATCTCTCTTTCCTCCTTTTTTCCTCTCTCTCTCTCTCTCCATCTTCCTTATCTCTCTCTCTCTCTCTCTCTCTCTCTCTCTCTCTCTAGAAACCAACATCTACACTAAAATCAATGCATTTACTCAAATAAATCAAATAGGATTAGAAATCGCCATCTACACTGAAATCAATGCATTTAGTGCAAAAAATCAAATAATATTAGAAATCATCTACATTGAAACCAATTCATTTAGTGCAAGTAATCAAATATAATTATAAATCGACATCTAAATTGAAATCAACAAATTCAGTGCAAGCAATCAAATTGTATTAGAAATCACCACCTACACTGAAATCAATGCATCTAGTGCAAGTAATCAAATATCATTAGAAATAAATATCTACACTAAAATCGATGCATATAGTGCAAATAATCAAACAGGATTATAAATAACCATCTCCACTTATATCAATCCATATAGTGTGAGAAATATTCTTCCCTCTCTCCACCCTCCATCCATATCTATATCCCCCTCCATCTCTTCTTTTCTGTCTCTCTATCTCACCCCCATAAACACACACACACTCTCGCAATCCATATATATCAATCTATTTTTCAATCCCCTCCTCTCCCCATCTCTCTCTTCTTCCCTCTCTTCACCTTCCATCTATATCTCTATCTTCCCCCTCTCTCCCTCTCTCTCCATCTTCCTTATCACTCACTCACTCTCTCTCTCTCTCCACCTTTCTCTCTCTATTTCTTTGTTCTTACCTCTCTTCCCCTCCCCCTCCAAGTCCATCTCTCTTTCCCTCCCTCTCTCCACTCTCTCACATCCTCTCTCTTCCTTCCTCTCTTTCCCTTTCTCTCCCATCTCTCTCTCCCTCTCTCTCTCTCTTCACCCACCAACTATGTTACTATATCCCTCCCTCTCTCATTATATCTCCTTCTCCCCCCTTATCTCCATCTCTCCTTATTTGTCTCTTTATCTCAGCCCCAAACATACATGCTCTCTCTCTGTCTCTCCCTTGTCACTCCTTCTCTCTCTCCACTTCTCACTCTCTATATTTCTTATTTCCTACATCTCTCCCCCTCTAACTCCATCTCTCTTATCAATCCCTCTCTCCTCCTCTCTCTCAAGTCCTCTCTCTCGTCCTTCCTCTCTCTCTCTCCCCCTAAATCCCCCTCTCTCTGTCTCTGTCTCTCTCTCTCTCTCTCTCTCTCTCTCCAATACTCTCTCTTCCCCCATCACTCTCTATCTCTCTCTCATCATTCCTCTCTCCCCCTTTCTCTCCCACCTCTCTCTCTCTCTTTTCCCTCCAATTCTCTCTCTCTCTCTCTCTCTCTCTCTCTCTCTCTCTCTCTCTCTAATCCTCTCTCTTCCCCCATCCCTTTATTTCTCTCTCTCTTTCCACCCCTCTCTCTCTCCAACTACATTACTATATCCCTCCCTGTCTCCTTCTCACTTCTTCTCTCCCCCCTTCTTTCCATACATTTTACTTTGTCTCTTTATATCATCCCTAAACATACACACTCTCTCTCCATCTCTCCCTTATCACTCTCTCTCTCTCTTTCTTCTTAGTTATGTAAACTATTTAACATAAATATTTGTAAATATAAAGGAGATTATGGAGTAAATATGAAAAGAGGTTTTATTTACTTACCATACCCCTTTTCTTTACTATGGTATTTGGCCCATAGGTTTGTTATATAATTAGATTTTTATTTATAATCCTATTTGATATATTGTTATTTATTTACCTTACTTCTTTATGCCTCTTTTATATTTATTTATTTACCATACCTCTTTATATCTATTTTATATTTATTTATTTATTTATCATACTTGTTTATAACTCTTTTATATTTATTTATTTATCCATGGTATCTGGCCCATGGTATCAATATTAATTTGTCCCATGGTATTCCTCCCATAGGCTTCATCTAAATAAAACCTCTTTTTAAAAAAAATTTAAATATAAAAAGGTTTATGGAATAAATATAAAAAGAATTTTTATTTATTTACCATACATCTAGTTTATATATGTTTTTATTTATTTACCATAGCTCTGGAGTAAGTATAAATTCATTTTACAAATATTTAATTAGAAGAAATATTAAAATATTTTGGATTTTGATTGTTTGTGTTCAATAAACTCTTTTTCTTTGATTTAGGAAATGGTAATTACTTTAGTAAAGAGTAAAGATGTTTAAAATTTTACTTAATTTGGAAATTCAATGTGGTAATTTTTTTTTTAAAGGTAAATTTATGATCCATTCAAATTCACGTATATAATTTACTATCCATTCAAATTATATAAATAATACATAATTGTATTAAAAATTGATATATGTTCTAGCACAATGCGATTAGTTTTTTTTTTTTTTTTTTTTTTTACTTTTTGTATGAAGACGTGACCCACCTGACATCGGGGTCATATTGGGCTGTAGATGCGCCTCTCGGCGCAATAAATTATTTTTATTGGAATAGAAGATCATTATTTATCAAAAATATTAACAAAATTATTATTATAATGAAAAAAATAATTATTAATAATAGAAATTAATAGATTTATAAAATAGTCTTAAGATTTGTTTAATTGGTCGAGTTCACCATAAGTATGTTAAAACATAGGTATATTAAATGTTTCAATTGAGTGTATCTTAATTTTTTTAGCAGGGAGGTATAACATGGGCTTCATTTTGTAGACAACATAGTTTTTTTGGCTAGGAGTCGCTCACCAATTTCTTTGATGTTGTGTCTCTAGAAGTTCAACTAGAGATTTAGAACCTAGAAGCAAGAGAATTTGGTGAGAATTTTGTGTAGGAAAAACCAAGTGAGTACCTGACCAAGAAAACGGAGAAATTGAAGATTATACTTCTTGCACTCGATATTTCAACATAGATAGATGGATATTCTATTGCACATGGTGTTTCAGGATAAACAAGTGGACAATTATAAGCTCTTTGTTAGCCAGGAGGAAATGAAGAGGATAATGAGGGACATCTGATACGACATGGTGGTGAACTTGAATAAAATAAAGTTCTACATCACCATAGAATCATATACAGACTCCATTGTACCTCAGAATGGAGAATCGGTTACCAATGCTACTCCCATCAACATGGTCAGCGCAAATTCCTCTCTAGACCAACCAGTGATCATTCTAGACGAATGACTCTCTATCTGACTTTTTGCTATCTAGAGTTGCTCCATGTTGTCTTACTTCTTATGTGTTTGTCTGTTATAACATCCTCATTTTTTGTCTTTATTTTCATGGATATCAGTTGCATAGTGATTATACAAGCTTGTCAAAATCGGGCTTTTTTGTAAGATTATTTGGTTTTGGTTCTCGAGGCTCCCAGTTCACTCTAACATAACTATTTGTCACTTTTTAGCCAAATTAGTAGTAGTTTTGTAACACACGTACTCCAACCAACTCACGATAAATTAATTTTACGTAAGGTAAATCTAACTGTTTTATTCAAGAATTTGTTGGAAACGAATTCTTGATAACCATCTATGGCAATTCTCTATTTATGTGAGTGGCTCTACGAGTGCAACAATTTTTGGAGTTGCTGTGGACGACTCCGTTGGATAGCATCGTTGCATCGCTCTGTGGTCCTATTTAGCATCTGGATGTCTATGGGTATGCAAAATCCATGAACAATAAGCAGACTCCCCATGTATTCACCTTTTTCCTTCTGTGCATTATTATAGATTTGATGGCGTTGGACCCTTATTATGGTGTGATGCCTCACTTGGAAATATAGTTCAGTTACTATTATTTTCGTTATTTATGGAATGGTATTTTGTTGCTTCCATTCTGGTTAGAATTTTCGTGAGCTGTACTGTATTCTTTCTCGATACCATATTTGGGATATATTTACTTCCTTATACATATAGCACCAAATATATGATCTCTACACTTTGTGGCCCTAAACCACTGGAAATACGAATGGGTAATGCTATGGAATGGCATGCATATGGGAGTGTGCACTGAAGAAGTCTACCATGGGAAGGCAAGAATTAAGTTTCTGAGGTTATCAGTGGAGTGATGGACGCTCTTGTAGATTTGACGACCTGGTGAAACTAAAGATAAGTAATTAAACTTAATCTTTCTCTGAAATGTTTCATATGAATTGTTATACGCAAATAGTCACATTTGTCTTAGTTATATACTATGGTAAAAGACATGCTTACGACATAACTTCTTGAAAAGATTGTTATGCTGTTAAACTCTTAGAAATATATTATTCTTAGAGATATAGCATGGTAAAAGACAAACTTACTATGCTAGTTTTGCGGAGAAGAAAACATGTGAATTCTTGCAAAGATTACTTAACATAAATAAGTAAATTTTCTTGTTTATATATATATATATATATATATATATATATATATATATGCATCTTATTTAAGAAAAGATAGGATGCTTGTTTTATTCTAAAATGGATTTGGTACCGGTGTGTTAAATGATAAGAAATCCAAGTTCTTTTCTTGGAAATGAATATAGATTAAAGATGGTAAAATTTGAAATATTTTCTTTTGTAGTGAAGAAGAAAAGAGAAGTTTCTCAAATTAATATTCTATACATTAACCATGTTGTAAATAGTAATTATTTAATAAATCCATGGATAGTTTACCATGGTACTGGTAAATATTAATGAATTAATAAATCCATGGATAGTTTACCACGGTGTTGGTAGAGATTATTTATTTCATAAATCCATGAATAGATTACCATGGTGTTGGTAAAGATTAGTTATTTAATAAATCCACGATAAAGGAACTCTTCAGTTATATTTCTTTGGATGAACAAACTATGTGATTACTTTTATATTATCATGAGTATGATGTTAATTCCTTTTGGAAGAAGATCATGCATAGGCATGCAATATATGTATTAACTTTCATTGGAAAGAATATACATATTTTTATGAGGGAAAGATAGCATGTTGTGTTAAACTTCATTGGAAATGATTATTAGTATAATCTTTATAAAAAAAAAGACATGTATTTGTATGCTTAAATTGCATAGTTTTACAGAAAAGAATACATATGTTTACATGCTCACTTGTGTGGAGATTTTCTTTGGGAAGACTCGTGAAGGAATCTATGTGCTTCGTTGTGTAAGCACTCCTTTGGGGAGACTCTTTTGGATTCTATATGCATTTGCATGCATGGGAGCAACATTTGTTATGTTAGCTTTTTCCATGCACTAAAAGTAATAGCTTAAGGGTTAGCCATTTTGATTTAATTTATGTAAATCGCTTGCACGAATATCGTAACTGATGTATCAGTTTATTTTAAATATATGTTGGGGAGATGTAGCTATTGTCTTGCAGGAATGTGTGCTTATGCAACGGAACCATTAGTTAATGTGATGACTTATAACTAGCACATATGAGGTATGGGTTGTTAAAGGGAGAATGTCAAGGTACTTTACTTGCATGTCATGAATATACATGAGTAGATGGAGAAACTACTATAGTATAGATATATGAAATGATTTATTATACTTTATTAATCTTGAGATCAATGTATGTTGAAGGTAACATTAGCAGGGTATGAAGTTGATATGTATAAAGGAAATATTATGCTTAACCCGGTGGTAGGTAAATGATTATGGTTCATGCAGATGAGTGCGAACTACCGGATGATCTAATGTACGATGGACCATTGTAGGTACATCCATGCCATCGAGATATGAAGATATGAAGACCAGAGGGTAAATGGTATCATATTTATTATGGATTTAAGATAGATATTTGTATATTTCCTTGTAATATTTATAAACGATGGTTAAGGTATGGTCTCCCTTATAAACCATTGATTGAGGGTTGATCACCCTCACGAGCGTTTAATAATAAAATTAAACGTTTGCTAGTTTTCACCCTACGGGGTTTCCAGGGTATATTGGTGTTCAATGATGTGAATGATTATTGTGTCAAGGTGATGATGTTGTTTCCTTTCTTGTTATGATGTTCATAATGCCAAGTATGTGATGACTACATGAATAATGAAATGAGTGGAAAGTTACATCATACAGTATTATGTTAATGTATTGTAATAGAGGTTGTTAATGGTTAAGGAGCTTACTATTCTTATTCTAAAGTTACATTATGAACTGGTAAAAATTATACGTAATGATGAGTAAGGAATATTTAGTAGTGAATGGATAGTTACCCATGAGTAACTTGTATAAAAAAATTTTAACTCCTTACATTTCCAAGTGAAGTTATCGGTGTATGTTACAAGTGGTATCAGAGCTAAAGGTTGCAGCATTGGCGCCTTTGGGATTTTTTAAGAGAAAATAAATTGAGACTCACCTGCGTTGTCATATAAAATAAGCTGATTCTAAAGAGATCGGAGATGAAATGCGCGTCTATGAAGGAAGGCATCGCATCTCTAATCCAGGTTGAACAAAGAGCTTCAAGAGATAAGTATTATTATCTTTCTTTTCTTGAAACAATATTTATTGCATTTATGGAAAATAGAATGCGTAAAAATTAAATAGCAATGAAGTTAGAGTTTATTTAAAAAGGATATATCTTTTCCATGTACGTAAGAATTCCATTGTTATGTTGAAGTTTTCATGAAAGGAGATGGGAATTTGGTTTCTTGAAAAATGAAACATGTGTGTGTTTTTCTTGAAAATAAATATAGGCTAAAGAGAATAACCTCTTGAATATACTACATTGCTAGATGGATTATGTCAACTTCTTGATTTAGGTATATTAAAGGTTAATTTAACCTTGTTAGTGTTGCGTAGTTTTTATGCATAAAAGAGGCTATCTATGGTAAATTCTTGGAAGCAAAACATAAGCAACTTGCATGTAGAATCATAGAGGAACAAGGTTCTTTACATGGATAGAAGATCTATTGAGTATGTGAGTACTTTATTCTATCATAACTATTATGTTAGTTTCATTTGGAGTAAGTTCATGCATAGGCATGCAATAGTTGTATTAGATTTCATCGGAAAGAACATAAGTTTATATGTGGAAAATGATAACATGTTTTGTTATCATACTTTAGAAAAGATTCTTTGGCAAAGAAGATGAATTACATGTACAAAAACTAAAGTAATGTTTTGGTTTCCTTGAAATATATACATGGCTAGCGTGGGTATAATATTTCGAGAATAAGGCATGTATTCTTATGTTTTATTCCATTAGTTTTATGGAAAAGAAAACCATGTTTTGCATGCCTATTATGTTATATGTCCTCGAAGAGGAATCATGAGTTTGCTTACTCGATTATGTTAAGTACTCTGTTGGAAAATTAAGATTAGAATCTTTATGCATTGTATACATAGGAACAACATCAAATGTATTAGCTTTATTGTATTTACATGCTCCAAAGGCAAAATCTGAAGTGGTGGGTCTTTTGTAAAAGTTTAAGTAAATCGAATGCACATTATGTCATTTTCCATTAAAGGAATTTCTAAACAGATATAGTGATTTGTCTTGTACGAATGTGCGCGTGTGTGAAAAATGTCATAATAATGTGGGAGTTATTTGACATGAATTGATAATTACTTACTCACATTAATGTAGAGATGTTAGAAGAAAGCATGTTGTGACATTGTATTCACATCTCATATATGCACATGAGTAGGTGTTAAAGGATCACTCAAAGATTGATTATTTATTGACTAAGGCTTTATCTAATAATGCTATAAAATCTTGTCGATGTTGCTAAAAGAAAATATTTTTGTAGAGGAGAAATGTGAATTTCCTGATGGAGATGAGTACTGCAGTAGGGAGAGAAGTTCTTCAAATGAAATAAAGATAAGTATTTTATTTTATTTTATTTTAATAATTCTATGCATATGCATGTTGATTTCCTTTAAAAATGAATTGTTATATACATGGCATTGCATGAGATTAGCTTCCATTTAAGAGAATTCTTTAAAAAGTACATGCTATTATAATATACTTTTTCTGCATAATAATATGCATATGAGATTAATATGTGTATTATGCTTTATTTATTTAGGAAAGAAAGTATAGAAAGCATGAAAGAAAAATGGTTACCTTTCATTTGAGTTTGAAAAGAAGTAATTGTTTTTGCATGCAATAAAATTTCTAAAGTTACCATACACTACTTTAAAAAGATGAATGTGTATAGCGATGGTGTGTGAAACTAATGCATGAATGCAAAATATGATAGAGTGTTAAAACTAAATTGAATAAAGCCTCTTAATGGGTCAAGTTGTGAGACTTAACTAAATGACTAGTTGACTGACTAGTTTTTGCATGAGTCGTCACGAATGCATTAAGATTATTAGTGGCATGGAATGACTAGTTTTAGAGTGACTCGTGTCATGGATGCATTAAAATTATTAATATCATTGATTAGTTATGAATGAATAACTAATGAAAATTATATGCACGAATCGATTTTGACTAGAGCTATTTGAAAGTTGTGAACAAATGATTATGATAATTAATTCGTGTGTCAGTCTGTTGGAACAGAACATTATGGGAATTGGAAAATCGTTATTGACACATAAGCATTAATGAATATTTGTATATACTTTTATGCATGACGACATTGTATGCATCACAACATTTTATGCAGGAACTTAAAATGATTGCGTAAGATAATATGTGCTTGAGAAATGCATATTTATGATTAGCATTGTTTCTTAAAGTAAGCATGAGTAGCTTAATGGAAATAGAAAATCTGTGAAAATAAAACATTAAAAACATTGCAATGTGAATTGCAACAGTAAATGTTAAAGTATCATGTTTTAATGTGCATGATTTTTTTTTATTTCGGAAATAATAATGTACCACACATGTATGTTACTTCCAGGGGGGAAGTTGTGACAGCTTCATTAAAGTTAACTAGTATTAACTAGTTAAAGACAATTTGTTTAATTTTATTTTATCTGGCAAGAAAAACTTAAAGCATCACTGTTGATAAAGCAAATTATTTAATTTGCTGAAATTAACCAATGAAAAGAAAATATTTTTAAGCTGATAGTAAAAATGTTTCCAAGAATAGGAGGTGGTTGGGAACAGTTGGAAAGACAGTTACCTACTCCTCTGAGGATAAAGTTGAATCCCAGAGGAGGAGTAGGGGTTCTGTGCAAAATCATAAAGGGGAGTATTTTCTAGAGCTGGTTGTGATCAGTTGAAAATAACTCACAGCAACCCTTGTGAAACCCAACTTTCTGAGTTTGACTGGATTGGCCATCTAGAGGTCATAGCAAAAAGACAATTTATTCCACTGTTAACCCGGGGCACCGTCCAGATTCTGGAGCTAGGGGCAAGTGGAGGACGTAATAGCCTCCCTTGATGGTTGGGAAGACCACAGCTTGAAAGACTAAATTTCTAGATAAGTATAAATACTTTTTAGTGTGTTGTGCTATTTTGAATTAATATGGAAAGATTGACTATCCGGATGTGAAAATGACTCGAATTGGTTGTAGAAACCAACTCCCATGGGTTGGGAGGAGCATTTTGTTTACCATTTTGGTTCTCATAATGGAACAAGTTAAGTAAAAAGTTGTGTTATATTAAAATGAATTTTTATATGATTGTGTCAATGTCTTATGTAGATATTAAGAGGAAAGGGGCTTAGCGCTCAGAAAATGAATTAATGAATGTATAAGTTCATTTATTTTATTACTAATTTGTTTAAATGTCTTAGCAGAGGCTAGGATATGCCTATGGTGCATTGATTGACCATTGGTACAATTAGAGAGCTAGGTGTTCTCTGAGTACTTTTTGAAGTATTGTGTGGATGTCTTTAGCAGGAGCTAAGACGGTGTGCACATGATGCATTGATTAGAGAGTTGGTGATCTCTGAGTACTTGTAGAAGTACTTTGATTAAAACATCTCTTGATATTGCAAGAGTGTTTGATAGTTGCAAGTATTTTCATTTGATTGAAACTATGTGACTAATGTGATTGAATTGTTAGTCATACATTACAAGCTCTTTCCATGGAGTGTTGATGGGTTGTTCAACCATTCTCGGGGAGATTGTGTGAAAGTCATCATTACATCCAATAGTAAATTGGTAAGTAATGGTAAGTTCGTATAGAGATTTTTCTATATTTTTATGAATTGAATAAGGGATAAGCAATTAGAAATGGAAATGAAATTTTCCTTGCGCTATACATGCTTATGAATATGGATAAAAACATTATTGTTTCAATTAATGGCATTTAAGGAAACAAAAGTGTTTCATTGTGAAGGGGAATGACCCTCTTTAGGTTGTTTATATTGTTATATCATGAGTATAAGATTAAGTTTCAGTGAGAGAAGCACACCGAGGACGGTGTTCTCTTCAAGGGGGGGAGTATGTAACACACGTACTCCAACCAAGTCACGGTAAATTAATTTTACGTAATGTAACTGTTTATTCAAGAATTCATTGGAAACGAATTCTTGATAACCATCTATGGAAATTCTCTATTGACGTGAGTGGCTCTACGAGTCCAACAGTTTTTTGGAGTTATTGTGGACGACTCCGCTGGATAGCATCGTTGCATCACTCTGTGGTCCTATTTAGCATCTGGATGTCTGTGGGTACGCAAAATCCATGAACAGTAAACAGACTCCCCATGTATTTACCTTTTTCCTTTTGTGCATTATTACAGATTTGATGGCGTTGGACCCTTATTATGGTGTGATGCCTCACTTGGAAATATAGTTCAGTTACTATTATTTCGTTATTTATGGAGTGGTATTTTGTTGCTTCCGTTCCAGTTAGACTTTTCGTCAGCTGTAATGTATTCTTGCTCGATACCATATTTGGGATATATTTACTTCCTTATATATATAGCACCAAAGATATGATCTCTACACTTTGTGGCCCTAAACCACTGGAAATACGAATGGGTAATGCTATGGAATGACATGCATATGGGAGTGTGCACCGAAGAAGTCTACCATGGGAAGGCAAGAATTAAGTTTCTGAGGTTATCGATGGAGTGATGGACACTCTTGTAGATTCGACGACCCAGTGAAACTAAAGATAAGTAATTAAACTTAATCTTTCTCTGAAATGTTTCATATGAATTGTTATACTCAAATAGTCACATTTGTCTTAGTTATATACTATGGTAAAAGACAAGCTTATGACATAACTTCTTGAAAAGATTGTTATTATGTTAAACTCTTAGAAATATATTATTCTTAGAGATATAGCATGGTAAAAGACAAACTTACTATGCTAGTTTTGTGGAGAAGAAACCATGTGAATTTTTGCAAAGATTACTGAACATAAATAAGTAAATTTGCTTGTCTTTATATATATATATATATATATATATATATATGCATCTTATTTAAGAAAAGATAGGACGCTTGTTTTATTCTAAAATGGATTTCGTACCGGTGTGTTAAAAGATAAGAAATCCAAGTTCTTTTCTTGAAAAGGAATATAGATTAAAGATGGTAAATCTTGAAATATTTTCATGTGTAGCGAAGAAGAAAAGAAAAGAGTTTCTCAAATTAATATTCTATACATTAACCATGTTGTAAATAGTAATTATTTAATAAATCCATGGATAGTTTCATAAATCCATGGATAGTTTACCATGGTACTGGTAAATATTAATGAATTAATAAATCCATGGATAGTTTACCACGGTGTTGGTAGAGATTATTTATTTCATAAATCCATGAATATATTACCATGGTGTTGGTAAAGATTAGTTATTTAATAAATCCACAGATAAAGGAACTCTTCAGTTATATTTCTTTAGATGAGATGAACAAACTGTGTGATTACTTTTATATTATCATGAGTATGATGTTAATTCCTTTTGGAAGAATATCATGCATAGGCATGCAATATATGTATTAAATTTCATTAGAAAGAATATACATATTTTTATGAGGGAAAGATAGCATGTTGTGTTAAACTTCATTGCAAATGATTGTTAGTATAATCTTTTAAAAAAAAAAACATGTATTTGTATGCTTAAATTGCATAGTTTTACAGAAAAGAATACATATTTTTACATGCTCACTTGTGTGGAGATTTTCTTTGGGAAGATTCATGAAGGAAGCTATGTGATTCGTTGTGTAAGCACTCCTTTGGGGAGACTCTTTTGGATTCTATACGCATTTGCATGCATGGGAGCAACATTTGTTATGTTAGCTTTTTCCATGCACTAAAAGTAATAGCTTAAGGGTTAGCCATTTTGATTTAATTTATGTAAATCGCTTGCACGAATATCGTAACTGATGTATCAGTTTATTTTAAATATATGCTGGGGAGATGTAGCTATTGTCTTGCAGGATGTGTGCTTATGCGATAGAACCATTAGTTAATGTGATGACTTATAACTAGCACATATGAGGTATGTGTTGTTAAAGGGAGAATGTCAAGATACTTTACTTGCATGTCATGGTAGATGGAGAAACTACTATAGTTAGATATATGAAATGATTTATTATACTTTATGAATCTTGACATCAATGTACGTTGAAGGTAACATTAGCAGGGTATGAAGGTGATATGTATAAAGGAAATATTATGCTTAACCCGGTGGCAGGTAAATGATTATGGTTCATGCAGATGAGTGCGAACTATTGGATGATCCAGTGTACGATGGACCATTGTAGGTACATCCATGCCATCGAGATATGAATATATGAAGACTAGAGGGTAAATGGTATCATATTTATTATGGCTTTAAGCTAGATATTTGTATATTTCCTTGTAAGATTTATAAATGATGGTTAAGGGATGGTCTCCCTTATAATCCATTGAGTGAGGGTTGATCACCCTCACTAGCGTTTAATAATAAAATTAAACGTTTGCCAGTTTTCACCCTACGGGGTTTCCAGGGTATATTGGTGTTCAATGATGTGATTGATTATTGTGTCAAGGTGATGATGTTGTTTCCTTTCTTGTTATGATGTTCATACTGCCAAGTATGTGATGACTACATGAATAATGAAATGAGTGGAAGGTTACATCATACAGTATTATGTTAATGTATTGTAATAGAGGTTGTTAATGGTTAAGGAGCTTACTATTCTTATTCTAAAGTTAGATTATGAACTGGTAAACATTCTATGTAATGATGAGTAAGGAATATTTAGTAGTGAATGGATAGTTACCAATGAGTAACTTGTATAAAAAAAATTTAACTCCTTACATTTCCATGTGAAGTTATCGATGTATGTTACAAGTTTTTTTTGGTTTGTGATGTCAATATCAATGGTAATCTTGTTTGGTTTTGAATATCAATACAAATTTTGATGGATTAAAAAAAATATCAAATAAATCTATTAAAATGAAAAATGTCTTTAATAATTTATAAATTAAAATAAAAAATGTCTTTAATGTTTTATAAACTTTTTAATTAAGTTGAATTTTCTTCTATTATTTTAATTGAGATTTATATGATAGTTATTTGCTTACAAAGGGTCATCATTTTTATTAATACCTAATTAAATAAATGTTACCTTTTAAAATCATGTTTTTTTTTTTTAAATCATTATAACATATGTTACACTTATTTTTATATTTATATTTAAAAAATAATAATTTGCCTCCTTCTAAGTTTAAACTTATAAATACATTTTAGTATGAAGTGTGCAAAATTATAAAATCCTAAATAAAAACTAGAAAATTGGTGAATTTTTGTTCTAAACAAAATTACTATAAATTATTGTTATTACTTAACCATAAAGTTACTCTTTATTAATAACTTTACATTCTTTCTTTTCAAATAAAACACATAATATATTTTAGATGGTTCATTTAATTTATAAATGGGCTAACATTGAAACTTCTCCTTTTTGTATGGGGAATACTACATAAAACAATGTAAATAGTTGAAAATAGATTTTTTATTTCAACCATGTTTTTGTTATCAATCTTGGCATATATGCAATCTTGATGTAATCTTACTAAACTTTTAGGTCAACCTTTTATTATAATGAAAATCTATGATTCTTATTAAAAAAAATTAAGAGTAAATCATGAATAGAAACAAGGAGATCACAACCTGATCACTATAAAAATTTGACAAGAAAAATGCCAATAGATAATTAAATACATTTTTTTTTTTAATGATAGAAAAACTTCTAAAACATCTTTTTACTATACATATTAATAAAATATATTTTACATAACATCATACAATATATTAGTATTGTATTATTATACAATGTTGTCAAATTCCTTTTATTTTAGAATCTAATCAAATTACCATTGAAAAAAAAAGTAACTATTAGAACACTTCTATGAACCTTCTTACTTACTAGACTTGTTTAAGACGCTTTCAATTCCTTTAAATCTCATTTTACAAAATTATTTGAAATATGAGTTTAAACTTCTCTTTGCCAAGTCCGAAAAGAATTTAAAAATGTTAGGGTAAGAAATAAATTGGGATGAAAAAGATTCCATTCCTACTTCCCAACTACCCTAGATACATCCAATTAACAACTTCACTATATTATATATAAATATTTTATTAAAAATTTAAATAAATAAATAATTTTAAATTTTTAAATTTTAAATTTTTAAAATTAATATTTAACATCTATTATACCTTTTAATCTCACATATATAAATTTTAACAATTCAAATACTGAATTTTAAAAATACAATACAGATACTATTAGCATATTAAATGAAACATATAAAATTTAGAATAAAAATATATATATACATTAAAATCAATATTAAAAATTCTTATTTTATTAAGTTAAAAAACAAAATCAATCAATATTAAGTTAAAAAACAAAATCAATCAAAAGTAAGATAAGTCTTTTTGGAAACTATAAAGAACAAGACAACTATCACAGATCTTACTTTTGGAAACTATAAAAGATTAGACAACTATCACATAAATAAAGTTTTATGAAATCTACTCAAAATTTATTTAATTTTTTTTAATGAAATCTACCCAAAATTTACTTACATTTTATAATTATGCCAATAACCCTATTTAATTTAATCTCTACGAAAATATCTGAATGAAAATCTCTTCAGCGAAAAACTCTTCCATAAAACTCGACTTACTTTGATATGTGTTCTTGGGCATCAAGATGGATTCGGGGTATTCAAATAACCTTATTATTCCCTGCCGCGAGGCAGCAGGGAATATAGTAATCGGTGAGGTCTTCATTATTAGTTATGACACGAAAATTAATAAAATTTATCATATGAAATGTAACGTTCTCATGCAAATATTTTACTCTACTTTTTGTCCACGCAATTAAATATCGACACCGCTCTGTATTATTTATTTTAATCTCTATGGAATATCTGAATGAAAATCTCTTTGGCCAAAAACAAAAACTCTTTCATAAAACTAGCTAGCTACTTTGAAATGGAGTTGTTTTTAGTGATTTTATGAAAGTTTTTCTAGTAATTTTTTCTGGTTT